>VZQC01008059.1:2931062-3079865 GCA_009823505.1 Rhizomys pruinosus | reverse complement strand
CTCAATAGATGGAGCAAAGAACTGAACAGAGACTTCACAAGTGAGGAATTAGAGATGTCTGAGAAACACCTCAAGAACTGTTCAACATCACTAATCATTAAGGAAATGCAAATGAAAACCACTTTAAGATATCATCTTACTCCAATAAGACTGGCTAGGATCAAGAAAACAAATGATACCAAGTGCTGGAGAGGTTGTGGGGAAAGGGGAACACTCATCCACTGCTGGTGGGAATGTAAACTCGTACAGCCACTATGGAAAGCAGTGTGGAGAACCCTTGGAAGACTTGGAATGAACTTGCCACCCGACCCAGCCATACCACTCCTGGGCATGTACCCTCAAGACTTACGCCACCACAGAGATACATGCACGGCCATGTTTATTGCAGCTCTCTTCACAATAGCAAGGAGCTGGAACCAACCTAAATGCCCCTCAACTGACGAGTGGATAGAGAAAATGTGGTACATCTACACAATGGAGTTCTATGCAGCAGTAAAGAAAGACGACATCACGAGCTTTGCAGGAAAATGGCTGGAGCTAGAGGACATCATGCTGAGTGAAGTAACACAGTCCCAGAAAAACAAACGACGAATGGTATCCCTCATCTGTGGATGCTAGTGCCAATTACCCAGTTGTAAGTATTTCTTGTGTAGGGCCCCCTGAGCTTCTGTACAAAGCAGTTGGACATAATGCATTTTGGAAACAACAACAACAACAGAAAATACTGCATCAAAGAACTGACTGAAACAGTGAACTTCTGCTCAAAACAGTCAACGTCCCCATGGAAAATATTGAGAAAGACTAAGAGATGGAAAGCATGTTTGGCAGAATGCACGAGCTCTGACGGGGTGGAGGAATGAGCGGGAACACGGGTCTAGATTTGTTAAAAATAAATAAATACATAAAAAAAAAAAAGGAAAATGGTTATAACACACGGACAATTTGGACAGACACATGACTTATTTGTATCTGTTAACTCTGGACAATGGGAAATTCTTTTTTTCCCTAGAATGTCATAGGTAAGTGTTGGTACCCAGAATAACCTGATGGCAAGGCACAGAAAATTCTCAGTTCCCTGATCTGCTGCACACGTAAATCTAAACTTGTCCATCATTGTGCAGGGCTGTGGAACCATTAATTGTAGTTATCACATTTACACAGAATCATTTAGAGATTAAGCCATCTATTTAGGTGGGAACACCCTGTGTGCCCATACTGTGCTTTGCAGCACAGGCTGTGTGTGTGTGTATGTGTGTGTGTGTGTGTGTGTGTGTGTGTGTGTATACGCCTGTGCAAGGTGGCAGAAAGGGCAGGCAGGCAGGCAGATCTCGTGACTTGCGTAGATTACCTGCTAATTTAATGAGAATAAATTATTGTTAGTGGAAAAAATCAAAAAGTCACAGCCAAGTGAAAGTGTACTGCCTGAGGCAAAAGCTGGATGCCAGGTGGGATGGGATTTGGACACACCTTGTTAATCCCAGATACAGAGTAGAAACAAAAATGGATTTCAGAATAAAATGGGGTTTATAAAGAAAACCAATGAAATGGAAAATGCCAAAATCGGAAATAATCCCTTAAAATTAGGTAAAAGTCTTGCAAACAAAATATAAAAAAGCAAAAACAAAACAGCATTTGTTAGCCAGATGGGGGCTGGAGAGTTGGCTCAATGGTTAAGAGCATCAACTGCTCTTGCAGAGGACCCGGGTTCAATTCCCAGCACCCGCGTGGTGGCTAAGAACTGTCTTTAACCCCAGTTCCAGGGGAATCCGACACACTCTTCTGACTTCCTCGGCATTGCACGACATGGGCCCATCAATCTACATGCAGACTGTACACTCATACACATAAAAAATAAATAAAAATAAATAAATAAATAAATAAATAAAATAAAAAAGCCAGATGATGTAAAAATCTCAAACAAAAACCTATAAAAAATTAACTATCCGTACAAAAGTAAAAAAAAAAAAAAAAAAAAGGAAAATTGACTGTATTTTTGAAATGGTGAAAAAAAAACAGTAAAAAAAAAACTTGGTTACTCTGACATAAAATGTATTAATTGAATGTCAGTTGCCTTTTATAATAATCCAATATAAATACCCAAAAATCAAAATTGTGAAAGGATTAGAACATGCCATTAAGTACATTGTAAAAGGATTAGAACATGGCATTACTTGTTATAAGCTCTGATGTAAATTCAAGTTTCCAATAAGGCGTTCCTGTCATGCGGTCTAGATGGTGGCTGTGCCACCATGGAAACAGAGCATGGGCAGACACAGCCTCAAGATGGCGGCTGCCATGGAAACAGGCCATGCACACTCCACCTTTTTCTGTTTTTGAGCTGCGCAGCGAAAATGCAACCATTAAAGAAAAGTAAACAGGGAGGGGGGAGGGGAGAGGAGCGGTCGGGTGAGGGGGTGGTGGAAGAGGGGAGGAGGGGGAGGGAGAGGGGCGGAGGGAGAGGGGGGAGGGAAAAAGAAAGGGAGGGGAGGGAGAGGGGAGGCAGTGGAAGGAGGAGGGGATGGGGAAGGATAAGGAGGTGCGGAGAGGGGAGCGGGGGAGGGGAGGTGAGAGGGGAGGGGAGGGGAGAGGGGGGAGAGGACACCGGGGAGGGGAGGAAGGGGAGGGGAGGGGGAGGGCGAGGGGAGGTAAGGCGGGGAGGGAAGAGGGGGGATGAAGGGCGGGGGAGGGGAGGAGAGAGAAAGGGAGGGGAGGGGAGGACGGGAGGGAGGGAAAAAAGGGAGTGAAAGGGAGGGGAGGGGCGGAGTGGGAGGGAAGGGAGGGGAGGAAGGAGTGTCGTGTGAGGACAAGGGGAGGAAGGGGAGGAAGGGAGGAAGGGTAGGGGAGGGGAGGAGTGGGAGGGAATGTTTCTCCATTGGCTCACACAACCTGGGCTTTGTCAGCCTGGGTCCGGGAGGGCAGGGCCGGAGGCCCTCGGGTCGGGAGTGGTGGGGTGGGGGTGGGTAGGGGTGGTGGGGGGGAAGGGAGGGGATGGGGAGGGGGAAGGGAGGGGAGGGAGAGGGGCAGGGCGGGGAGGGGAGGGGGAGGAGGGGAGGGGAGGGAGAGGGAGCGGGAAGGAAGCGGGGAGGGGAGGGGAGAGGGGAGGAGGAGGAGAGGGGGAGAGGGAGAGAGGAAGGGAGGGGAGGCGGCGGCTGAGTGGGGCAGGGCGGAAGGGAGGGGGATGGGATGGGAGGGGAGGACGGGATGGGAGGGGAGGTGAGGGGGGATGGGAGGGGCTGGAGGGGGGAGGGGCAGGGACGTGGGACAGGGGAGGGGAGGAGGAGGAAGGCGAGGGGGAGGGGAGGGAGGAGAATGGGGGGGAGGGCGGTGGGGAGGGAGGGGAGGGCGGGGGAGGATCGGGCGGGGAGGGGAGGGGAAGGAGGGGAGGAAGGAACGGAGGAGGAGTGGACTGTGGACCGGGGGAGGGAGGAGGAAGGAACAGGAGGGGAGCGGTGAGGGGATGGGAGGGGAGGGGAGGAAAGGCGGGGAGGGGAGAGGAGAAGGAGGGGGGAGGGGAGGGGAGTGCGAGTGAGGGAGGGTGGGAGGAGGGGCGGGGAGGGGATGTGGGAAGGAGGGCCGCGGGGAGGAGGGGGAGGGGAGGGGAGGGGAGGGGAGGGGAGGAAGGGAGGGGAGGGGAGGGGAGGAAGGGAGGGGAGGGGAAGGGAGGGAAGGGGAGGGGAAGGGAGGGGAGGAGGGGAGGGGAGGGGAGGGGAGGAAGGGAGGGGAGGGGAGGGGAGAGAAAAAAGATCTGTAGGAAGGAAGTAAAGTTTTTAGCCTCAAAATCACCGTCTGAAGACTAGGGTGCATCCATCCTAGTGTCAGGGGTGCTGGTCAGAGTCCACAGGTCCACACAACTGACAGAGCCAGAAAAAGAGGTCCAGGTTCTGCCTCCAGCATCCTGGAAGACAGTGGTCCGGACGGGATTCAGGATACGGAACGCCCGGATACACCGGTTCTCAGGAGAGTTCAAAAATGGGAAAAATGGAACAGAACAGGACAGGAGGCTAAAAAAAAAAAGGGTGAAGGAGGAGAATTGGAGGGAAGACAGAGGCAGAAAACAGCAGTTTAGAATTCAGACAGGAAATGTTGAGGCAGAGGAGGCAGAACACACACAGTGTCACACAGAAGGCAGGGGTGGGAGATGCCAGCCTCCTGTGAGGTGACTTAAGGGGTCTTACCATGAGGGTCACACGTATCAGCCCCGTGCTAGGTCACCTTGTGGTGAGTACCCGATGAGGCAAAACGACCCCAGTGGAACTGTGGATGAAGGCCCAATCAGATTTTGCAGCCTATCAGAGCTGTAGAACCATACCATGCACACTAACTGTCATGCACAGCCACACAGGGATAGAAGAGGGTAGGAGAAGAAGAAACGGTACCTTTGGCCAAATGATGGTGGGTGCTGTCTAGCCTGCACCCAGTAACCAGTCTGACCGAAGGCCTTACTGGCTACCCCAAGGGGGGGAGGGGAGGTGAGCGAAACGGTGATCCAAGTCCACGGCACCAGAATGTTAGGTTATTAAAGGCCTCGCACCCCCAGCCCCCAGATAAAAAGGCACATGAGATTTAAGTCACTCCGAGAACATGATTTACTTCCATGTGGAACTGCCAGAGAGGGCCACCTGCAAGCACGTAATGGAACAGGGCAGCGGGGACAGGGGCAGGGGCAGGGACAAGATGGCGACTGGGGCCCACCCATCTATAGCCATGGTGCAGGTGCAGGGCCTCAGGTACAGAAGATTGACACCCTCTGGGGGAAGTGGGCATCTGTGTGTGCCTTGGAATTCTGGGAAGCCCAGATCTAACAACAACCATCTGTAATTCTAGTTCGAGGAGATCTGATACTGTCTTCCGACCTCCATAGGCATTGTACAACATAGGTTCACTTACATACATGCAGGCAATACACTCGATACACACACAAAAATAATAATACATAAAATATTTAATGGAGATGGAGAGGTGGCTTAAGGGTTAAGAGCACTTGCTCTCCTTCCAGAAGACCCTGGTTCAGTTCCCAGCAGCCACACAGTGCCTCTTCCAACCCTCTTAGGCGCTTCATATATACCAGTAAAACGTGCTGGTCATCAACAGACTTGTACAAACACAAAGAAAGAAATAATTTAAGAGAAAAAAGAAAGCTAGCGGAGTGCACGCACATGCATGCTCTGCTTCCTGACTAGATGCTATGTAACCTGTCACTTCAAGCCCCTGTCACCAAGAAATGGGCTGTTTAGAGCCAACAGAGCTCATTTCTCCATCCCCAGAATGATCCATGCACGCCCCCCCCCCTGCACCCTCAATCCCTGAAGAGTGGTAACTTGTGGATCCTCCTATGAAATGTATGGAGTAGCAAGAGATGCTCAACATGAAAGTAAGCTGTGTGTGCCTTGGAATTCTGGGAAGCCCAGATCTAACAACAACCATCTGTAATTCTAGTTCGAGGAGATCTGATACCGTCTTCCGACCTCCATGGGCATTGTACAACATAGGTTCACTTACATACATGCAGGCAATACACTCGATACACACACAAAAATAATAATAGATAAAATATTTAATGGAGATGGAGAGGTGGCTTAAGGATCACAGGAGAAAGGAGAGCTGTGTGGTAAAGCAATTTTATTGCAGGGATGTGGAGGAGGGACATGTGGCAGGAAAGGGGAGGTGTCTGTCCAGAAAAAAGTGAATTGGATCTCCTGGCTGGGACCAGTTCAGTACGAACAGATGAAGGGTCGTCTCTTGTGACAGCAAGACAGTCTCCAGTGGCCTCCTGTAAAGCAGAATTGGAGGAGACCTTCATCCCCTTGTCCACCTCACACAACCCCAGGGCAAGCCCTGCTCCGTCCCAGCAGCTCCCCACCTCACCCAGAAGGCCTGCCTCTGAAGAGCCAGGTTCTCCTCCTGACACTCCTCCTCGGCAGCCCTCCCCTCCTTCATCTCCACACAGTCTCACCTCGGGTACACAGGGACACGCATGAGCCACCACGGGCCTGGGGTTGACCAGAAGCCCAGTACGCAAAATTCCAAGAACTTCCATCCACCCAGTAAAAGCGTTTGCAGCGACCCTAGGGAGGATAGGAGAGAAGGAATGCATCAGGAAGAGGGGCAGAACTGGTACTGTCCCTATTAACTCCTGAGGTCCACCATTAGCCTTTAACCACAGGACCATGATAGACACTGACCTGGCCAACTTCAATTTTGGTCTACAGTGATCGTTTCCACCCAATTCTGCATATCCCCATGACACAATCATCCCTCTACCTTGAGCAAGTTAACAGGCACAGGAAGCCATCCCCATCCTAGAGGTGGGGAAACAGGCCCCCCAGGCTGGGGGACATAGAGACAGACAGGATGGGAGGATCTTGGACCTAAATCTGAGTCTAAACACTTGGCATAATCCCAGGGCCTTGCCTGGGTGGCCTTCTGCCCTCAGCTCTTCGGGGGATGGTAGAGGAGACACACAGACATAGTTCCAACAAGGTGGATACTGCTTGAGACCGGGAGGTGCTCCACATTCAGATCTGGCATCCCTCTTACCCGGCCCACAAGGATGCCTCCAATCCAGACTTGGCCCTCGTTGAGTCCCCTGACGGAGCACTGCAGTTGGTAGTTAAATTTTAAGCTGTGGATGGAGATGAGTCTGCCACCGTAACATCTCTGGCAAATCTTCTGCAGGACAGGACAAAAGAGGAGGAGAGGGTGTCACTCTCTCCCTCTTCAGGAATTCACTAGTGCATAGTCTCAGCATCTCTGAGTCTTCAAAATTCATGCCCAACCCCAGCCTCCCTTCCTCTCCTCCTCTCTAGCCTAGAGAGCCGCTGAAAGACGATACCGCCTGTTTCCACATGAGCCTCGCCTCTCACCCAGCACCTCTGGAGTCTTTCTCTGTTGATGCCTCCCAGAACCCACAAGCCTAATGGTGTGGAGGTTAGAGACATGTTCCGTGTCTCTGTCCCTGCTCCCAGCCTCAGCCACGGGTCACTCACCTGAGCCTCGCTAAACTTCCTGTGTCTCCTCACCAGGCGGAAATGACAGGTTTTGCATTCAGGGTTGCCCACCAGCTTCACCGTGTCCTCTTCCTTGGGGCACTCAAAGTCCTTGTCCGACACATCCAGGGCCAAGCCTGATTGGTCACCTCCCTCTTCCTCGGGGACGCCTTCACTTCCAGAGCCCTCCTCTTCCTCCTCTTCCTCCAGTGGCATAAGTTCCTCCCCTGGAGGACACTCCTCAGCTTCCTGTCTCCATGTCTCCCCATTCTGAGGCAAGGTCTCATCTCCCAAGAGTCTCTCAAAGTCAGAAGTTTCAGAACCTGGCAGGTTAAAAATCCAGTGTCTTCCCATCATACCTTCCCCAGGTCTCCCCAGAACCATGGATAGCTCCTGCCTCGCTTTGGGCATCAGTATCTATAACCCTGCCTGGAAAAAGGAACCTGGAAAGAGGAACCTGTAACCACATCTTCATGAGGAGACAACCTAACTTCGCCCAGGTGGTCAAGGTGGGTAACAGCAAGAGTTTAGATTTTCATCTCTGTGGTTTGGGGTCCTGCCTAGATCCAGCACCTACCGGTGTTATTTCTTTATGAAGTTTGTATACCATGCTAGGGACCTCATGAGGATCCTCTGGGGATTAGAGGAGATAACAAACAGAAAATGCTCAGCAAGCTGGAAGTAAGAAGCCATTCTAATGGTGAAGATTATTAGGATTATGTACAAAGAACAAAATAGGGAACATCACTTTAGAACCAAGGCTACAGAGCTAACAGATGTTCTCAGGTGTCCTACAGAGATTCCGAAACAGGGATTGCTAAGCAAAGGGAGCTGTTATGTGTTTTAGACTTCACTTACTACACATAGGAACAGAAGGCAGAAAGAAAGGCCCCGGGGGGTGGGGGGCAGAAGACTTACTCAGATGAAGAGCAGAAGCTCCCCCAATGAGAAGAGCCAGGAATAGATGGAATTTCATCTCGCCTTTGTCCTGCAATGGAGAGCACAGCTGTTACATGTAAACACACTCCACCACTACCACCATGACCACCACCACAGCTAGACTATTTGAGACCCTTAGAAAGGAGGTGGGGAAAAAGAAGGCAGGGAGTCAGGATGGGCCAGAAGACCAAGCACTAAGCTCAGCTCCCTGCCCCTGCAAGGGAACTCTGTTTTGTTTTGTGTTCCTTGTGACAGGATCTCCTGTGGTCTAGGTTAGCCTTGAACTCAGTATGTAACTGAGGATAATCTTGAATTCCTGGTCATCCTATCTCCACCACCTCCCAAGTGTTGAAATTATGGGCCTGCACCATCACACCTGGTTTATGCTGGGCTGACATTGACCCCCAGGGTTTAGTATATGCTCTGGGGAACTCTTTCTGAATAGAATGAAGCACACTGCAAGAGACAGCTCAGGCTGGCTTTCCTGCAAGCTGGAAGTAAAAACGAATTATTTATTTATTTATTCTTAATGAGATCATCAAAGTCTGCAATATGAGAGAATGGAGAAGGCAATTGTTGACCTTCCTAGGAACACACAACAGTTAGAAAGTGCGAGCTCTTCTTAAGGCTTAGGTAATATATATATATATATATATATATATATATATATACACACACACACACACACACACGCCTCTCTTTTCCTCACCCTGTGCCTTGCCCAGACAAAGAGAGCTTGCCTAGAGCTCAGCAGAGACGTTCATTGCACTAGCATCTGAAGAACCTAAAAGTCACACGCAGCCCTGCTGGTCCTCTAGAACCCTGAGCCTAGGTCCAGTGCCTCCTAGGAAGCTGGACATCCTCAATGCACCCAACAGAGAAGCACCCACCTGGAAGCCGTCCTAGGTCCTCACGAGTGTCCAAAGCTGGGTCCTCCCTCACCCTACCTCGAACTGGCATTTATATAGAGACCTTGGAGGAAGTGTTCTAAGGAAAGAGGGTTTGTCTCAGCCTGGGGGGGGGGGATATGCTGATAAGAGCCTATTTCTTCACATCTCTGGGGAGCCCACTCCTGAGCTGCCGCCTACTGCTGCCTACATCCCCCCTCGAGCAGGGAGGGAGGGGCCAAGTGAGCTCCTAGTTTGAACCGAGAGTTTTCTGGGCAGAACTTCTAATCCTTCTCAGGAGCTTCCCCCAAATTTATGGAGCTTTGGCTTAACCTTGGGGGCTATCACTTGCCAAATACATTTGGGAAACAGACCTTTCACTATCTGTTACTGTTAAAAATACATATTGGATCAATTTCACTCTTTGTAGTCTACCTTTTTACACAGAAAGGCACCTACACATAAGAAAAATTTACAAAGCTATGTATTACTTGGCTATGTGTAGTCTTGAAAATAATCAGGCTATCTACATACAGGACAGTGATGAAAATATGTTGCATCAATTCTGCAGAATGGCGAGTAGCTCTTTTTTATTTATTTGTGTGTGTGTGTGTGTGTGCATGAATGTAGTCCCTGCATGTATGTAAGTGCACCCATGTTGTACAATGCCTGCAGAGGTTAGAAGGTGTCAGATCTCCTAGAACTGGAGTTATGGACAGTTGTTAGCTACCATGTGGGTACTGAGACTCAAACCCAGGTCCTCTGTAAGAGCAGCCAATGCTCTCAAACACTGAGCCATCTCTCCAGCCCCACGAATAGCTCTTAAAAGAAGAGTTTCACTGGCCACGGTGCCACACACACCTTTAATCCAAGCACTTGGGAGGTAGAGGCAGAGCCAGAGGCAGGCAGATCTCTGCAAGTTCAAGGCCAGTCTGGTCTACATAGAGAGTTCTAGGCCAGCTGGGGCTACATGGAAACCCTGTCTTAGAAAGCCCCCCCTATACCTGTATCCTGAAGAGGTGATCAAAATAAGGTAAGCAGGAAGGGAGCTACAGGTTTTTGTCGTCCTGTTCGTTTGTTGTTTGGTTTCATGTATATATGTGTTGTGTTGTTTTGTTTTTGAGATACCATCTGGCCACATAGTCCTGGCTGGCCTGATACTCACTATATAGCCCAAGCTGGCCTCAAATGTGTGCTCACCCTCCTGTCAGGTGCTGAGATTGCAGGCATATGCCACCAACACACCTAGCAAGAGGAAATTATTCAGTGTGAGAACACATTCTTACAAAGAAAGAACCTTGTGCAGGTCTTTCCTGTGGGTTTTCTTTATGGGACCATGTTTAGAAGTCAAGAAGAGATTCACAGCTGCCTGTTGACCTTGGTGGCCTCCACAGACATAGAAAATGTATGTGTGATGTTTCTGGGGCATGTGAGCAGGAGAGGGAAGAAAGTGAGGAGGGAGAGAGCTATTTTCATTCTTTTTATAATTCTGCATTGCTCCAATGGCTACGGTTGTGGTGTGACAAATCTATAATTTGGGGGAAAGGTTTATTAAAGATGTTTAAAAATATGTAAGCCCTTCTCTTGGAAATTCTGACTGATTAACAGGTCTGCATTTAAGGTGTCCAGCTGATGGGGATGGAAAGTGCATCTTGGAATCCTATACTTGAGGTTCTCCCTGGACAGGAAGTACTCACAGGTACCCGACCACTCACTGTCAGAACTGGAGCACTTGGCTAGCCAACCTACCACCTTCGTGATCATGTTCACAGCCCGTGTTTCAATACCATGCATGGGAAATATTATCTCATTTAATCTTTGTGTATTGTTTATGTGTGTGCACATGGGTACACATATGTGTATGTGCATGTGAAAGCCAGAAGTCAATATTGAGAGTCTTTCTTTATTGCTTTCCACCTTCTTTTTTTGTTTTGTTTTGTTTTGTTTTTTGAAATAGGGTTTTCCTGTAGTCCCATCTGGCTCAGAACTCACTATGTAGACGAGGCAGGACTTGATCTCACAGGGATCTGCTGCCTCTGCCTCCTGGGTGCTAGAATCAAAGGCGTGCGCCACCATGCCCAGCCTTCCGCTGACTTTTTTTAACCAGGGTCTCTCACTCAATCTGGTGTTCATTGGTAGATTAGCCTGGCTCTGCAGTGAGCTCTGAGCATCTGCCCATCTCCACGCTGCCCTCTGCCCTGCAGCACTAAGGTTACAGGCATGCACATGCTTTTTAGGCAGTGCTAGCAATCCAAACTCAGGTCCTTGTGTTTACGGCCAGCACTCTATGCATGGGGCTATCTCCCCAGCCCTAAATCTTTTTTTGTTGTTACTAAAGCATTCTTTTATTAACACATTTTCCTTAACTATAAATCCTTTAAAGAGTTTACAATTATGTCTGGCTCTGAATAAAATTTTCTTTTGCAGTTCTTATGCCCGTTTGCTTGTTTTTAATTTTTTAATTTATTTTTTATTGTTATTAAACTTTTCCCATATATCCTACATCATTTCTCAATCAAATTTAGAGTCACTTCCCTTTCCATGCCCCCAACCCCACCTGAGTTCCTGCACTCTGCCACACATGTCTTGCATCTTTTTCTGATTCTTTCCAGAGTTTTTTGTTTGTTTGTTTCCAGTTCTTTTGTTGTTGTTGTTCTTTCCAATTTGTAATGCTTATATATATACATACACATACATAATTATATACATACATAAATATATACATACATACAAATATCACCTGAATTAGAGGATTTTTCTTTTTTTTTCCTAAAAGATGTCATGTTTTCCTTAAGGAAGTGTTTGAAGGCTCCTCCTTGGCAAGCCCAAACAACCATCAATCTTGCCCTTGTGCTCCACACTGGGGTCTTTCCTTCCCATGGTCACCCAAATGAAGTCCAGTAAGCACCGCATCCTGTCTTGATCTTCCTGCACTGGCCTCCATGATACAGCCTGGGTAGTCCAACAATGACAGTCTACACTCCGACGAGGCTGAAATCCCAGTGGCTTCTCAGTCCACAAGCTGGATATCTCAGCAGTCCCCATCCAGCATTGAAAGCTTGGAGGATTCTTGGAGAGACACGAGTCTTCGGTCCATATTGGAGGGCTAAAAAGCTGTGTTTCACGTCTTTGAAGAATGGCAAAGGCAGTGGCAGCAAAGTGAGCTTGGTGGCTGTCCTCTGACCTACACACCTTACACTTATGCACATGTGTGCACATGCACACATACACGTATACACACATGGACATATAGAAAAAGGAAGGGGAGACGTGAATGTGTACGTTATTGGGTGCCAGTGTCAAAACCTCAGGCTAAGTTATTTTATAATCCAGGGGGTTATTTCCCCAGAGCCAAACCCCAAGCTACAATGGATTTTGCATAAAAGCAAAGAACAGGAGGACTTGGAGCTCAGTGTCCTCCAGCAAAGGAGCTTGATGCCTCTCATTTCAAGCCCCAATCCTCCTTCCTTTCCCACGAAGTGGCATATCAACCCTGGCAGAATTCCTGAGTCTTAGGAAGTCTCATGGCAAGCCTCGAAGTTACTGTAGGACACCTCTGCATTTAGTATTCTCTTTACTATCTAATATACTCAGGAATTCATTCTAACTTCAGGCTTATAGGAAAGCTTGCTTTCACCCCTGCTGCCATCTGCCCAGAAGCAGACCTAGCACTGAGGACCCTGCCCTACTGCAATGTGGGCTGATGCCCCAGGTGTACATGTGTGTACGAGGCACTGAGCAGAGGTCACCTTGGCAACACGGTCAATAGCAAAGAACGCTGGTCCTTGTCCTTCCTGTGCCCATCCCTCCCCCTTGACGCTGTCCGACACATGGCAGCTTGAAGATAGGAAACTCAGCAGCTGCAGACACGGGTTCACACTGCTTGGCATTCAGTGCCATCTGCACGCCCACTGTACCCAGGACCGGGATTTTTTTTTTTTGAGGAGGGGGGGTATTTTTTAGATAGAGTCTCCCTTTAGTCCCAGCTGGCCTGGAGCTCACTCTGTAAAGCAGGCTGGCTTTGAATTCACAGAGATCCACTTGCCTCTGCCTCCCAAGTGCTAAGATTAAAGGTGTGCACCACCACACCCAGCTGCCAGGATCTTTTAACCTGGAAACTATGACTACTGTCCAAGGGGCCATGAAGCTAAGGAGCATAGATGATGTATGTGTGATGTTCCTAGGGCGAGGATCCAAACCTCCCATGACTTTTGTGACTTCTCAAAGAGTCTAAAAATCAACTAACTTTATTGAATTATTTGTTTCCAAGAATCAAGAATGACTTCCCAGGGGCTGGAGACATAGCTCAGTGATTAGGAGCACTGACTGCTCTTGCAGAGGACCGGGGTTCAATTCCCAGCTAACAACCACCCATAACTCCCGTTCCTGAGATCCAAGATCCTCTCCTGACCTCTGTGGGCATTACACAAGATGGGTGCACATGCACACAATACACTCATACGCATAAAATAAAAATAATAAAATATTTTTAAAAGAATGATTTCCCAAACTCTTTTGATAGGTTGAATCCGAAAATGTTCTCTAAACCCCTCACCATCTCCTAGTGTGCACACACTGTATAATCCCTGTGGATTTTCCTTCTGCGCTTGTGTTATATTCTATATTTAAGATGGAGAGAGGGCTAGATATATGAATCGGTGGTTGAGCACTTGCCCAACATCTTGGACCCTGGGTTTAATCCCCAGCATGAAAGAAAAAAGAGAGAGAGGAAAGAAAGAAAGAAAGAAAGAAAGAAAGAAAGAAAGAAAGAAAGAAAGAAAGAAAGAAAAAAGGGAAGGAAGAAAAAAGGAAGAAAGAAAGGGAGAAGAGACAAGGAGATGAGGGGGGAGTAGATGAGAATGGAGGGAGGAGAAAAGAGGGGAGAGAGAAGGAAATCAGAGAAAAGCAGAGAGAAAGAATATCTAGGGTGAATCTGACCTAATGAAATGAATCATTAAAAGGAACTGGGCTCTTTCTTTTTTGGGGGGGTCTTTTTCGAGACAGGGTCTCTCTGTAGTCCTAGCTGTCCTGGAATTCACTCTGTAGACCAGGCTGGCCTTGACCTCACAAAGATCCGCCTGCCTCTGCCTCCCAAGTGCTAGGATTAAAGGCGTGAGCCACCACGCCTGACCGGCTGGAACTGGGCTCTTTCTAAAGTAAAAGATCCCAAGCATGAGAAGATTCAACCCAAGAGACAGTTTCCATTGTTGCTTTGAGAGTGGAAGAAACCACACAGCAAGGAAAGTGGGCAGCTTTGAGAACTGAAGAGAGGCCCTCCCTTCTTGTAGCCAGCAATCAGGGACCTCGGTCCTACAATCAACAAGAAACAGAATTCCACCACAACCTCATATACTCAGAAAAGGACTGTGAAGTCTAGATAAAAGTACTCTCCAAGCCGGGCATGGTGGTGCATGCCTTTAATCAAGCACTCAGGAGGCAGAGGCAAGTGGATTTCTGTGAGTTCAAGGCCAGCCTGGTGTGTGGACTAGGTGAGCTCCAGGCCAGCTAGAGCTACAGGGAGACCCTGTCTCAAAAAGACCAAAAAAAAAAAAAAAAAAAAAAAAGTACAGTCCAGCAACATCTTGATTTCAGCCTTGAAACCCTAAACAGAAAGCCCAGCTGTACCATGCCTGCATCCCTGACCTACAGAACTGTGAGCTGATTAACATGTGTGGGTCTAAATTTGTTAAATGTGTAGCAAATATTATGCCACATCGATGGCCAGCCCAGCCTCAGGGCCCATCTCTTTGCCACTTAGTACAGTTGGTGAATGGAGCGGTATAATCAAAATGGGCCTAAACCCTGCTAGAAAAGAACGCAGGGTCAGCAGCGTGGGCCCAGGAGGGCTTCCGCCCTTCCCTCTCAGATCATCCGAAGCTAGGTAGGCCCTTCTAGATTCAACTTCTGCTCAGTTGGACTCCCCAGTCTCAGAGAAGTGATGGAGTCCAAAGCTGATCAACCACCTCTTTGCTGGCCTTGGCTAACATCCCCTTGGGGCAGATAAAAGATGGCGAAAGATCCCGCTCCATCCCAGAGCAAGAGGCCGCGGAGATAGGGACCCGAGCCGTTGGTCTGTGAAATTGGCCTTCACAACAGCTTCCCCGGCACTTCCCCATTTAGATGACCCGAGAGTTGCCATAAACCAAAGTGCTCCATGTCCTGGAGCTAGAGGGGCCCTGAGACACGAGCCAGCTCCAACTCCCAGTCTCTGATGTGGAAGGACGCCTTGGATTGAAACAGTATCCTGATTCCCACTCAGCATCCTTCGTGTTCCATCTCCTCAGCCGCAGCCTCACTGGCCTCAGCTGCCATGCTCAAAACAACACCACACCCATTGTTCTCACACTTCCTGTTCAAAGTCCACCCCTTCATCAGCGACTAACCTGAACTCATTGGGGCAACCAGCAAGGCTCCCCATTAAGAGGTCTTGTCCACTCGCTTCACTAGTGTGATAAGCCCTCAGTGCACCGCTCGCTCCCAGAATCCTGACCACCTATCTCTATCTCACCTGCCGCTCCTCAGCTAAAGGTCACCTGCTTAAAGAAGCCTTCTCTAAGAACTCTTGTCTAGAGAAACCCACCCACCTCGCCCTTATATCCAGAAACCTTATTCCACCTCATCCTACTTCCACCAGAGTGTTGACCGAATTGGCAACCAACTTGCTTACTTATCGGCTTCTTGTTTGGTGTCTGTCCTTCTTTGACCCATAAAAGAAATAAACTCCCTGACCACAAACACCCTGTTTATCTTATTCTGCCTACAACTCATGGAAGTTTTTTCAATTATATGTGGAATTCATCAATCAATTGACTAAGTGAACTTATACTCTGGAGAAAGTCCAGTTGAGTTTAGGCCAGAGTGCAAATTTATCTTGAGCCTTTTCCATCATGGACACAATGATAGGCCTGACTCTGTGCCCTGTATCACTCACTCATTCGTTCACGTGTTCATTTATTCATTTAGCAGTGATCTCTGCTCTCTGGGAGGTTTAATGTAGCAAATGCAGAAAATAGAATGAGACTGTTAATAAACTACAGCACTGCCCTGGTGAGGGCTTAGAAGTCACATAGAGTTTACAAGGGCAGCTGAGACGCCTTCTGTGAGGAAATGGCAATCAGTCTAGGATCTGGCGGACTGACAGACAGGGTAGGACAGGCAGAAAAGAAATGAGAGTGCACAGGCCAGCGAGACTGCTTGGTGAGTCGAGTCACCTGCCACATGCCTGAGGATGTGAGTTTAATTCCCAGATGCCACAAAGAGGAAGGAAAGAATCAACTGCAAGTTGCCTTCTGACCTACACACACACACACACACACACACATACACACACGCCGTGGCACATATTAGCAGGTAAGCACATGAACACATATAATAAGCAAATAAACGTGTAAAAAGAAAAATAGGGGCTGGAGAGATGAATCATCAGCTAAGAGGACTTTTTGATCTTGCAGAAGACCTGGGTTTAGCTCCCAGCACCCAATAGCATCAAACAACTATCTGTAACTCCAGTTCTAGGAGCATCCAATGTCCTCTTCCGGCCTCCACGGGCATTGTGCAAATAGGTGCAGGCAAAACACTCAGACGCATAAAATAAAAATAAATACAAAATTTTTAAAGAAAGAAAAATAAATGAGAGGGCCCTTCTGGGACCTGGTACTGCGGGGATAGGAGCCGAAACGTAAATGATTTAGTGTTTCCTGAAAGCAAAGGGCTACGGGGGCCTGGCCACATTGGCTCCTCCAGCAGGAGGCGAAGACGTGCATGTTCTCAGACCACCTGCTTTTTACTCCTCACACGACAGTGACCTGGTTTCCGTCCTCTCCACTGCTCAACCAAAGTCTCTTCCTCCTGCCAAGGCCCCCTCTGAGCACTCAATTGCCAAACCCAACAGACGCTCTTCAGCTTCTAGTCCACTTGATTTCTGTAGTTACATGGCAGATCTTCACTTCCTCCTTCTTGGAAACGGTCGGCATCTTTAGCAACCATTGTGGGCACTTCTGATAGCCTTCTCTTCTGCAAAGTTCAATGTCAGGGATCAGGTGGACCCTCAGTGTCCTCTGCAGATCCACACACTCCCTGTGGGTTAGCTCATGTACTCTCACGAATCAAGCTAACACACACACACACACACACACACACACACACACACACACGCATATCAGTCCTTCTCAAATAGTTGTCCATAGCCTGACACCTGCGCTTGACTGCAGAATCTTCTAGATGTTCACTGATGAGTTCCTCCACCTGGGTCCCATTGTGGATTCACCATGTCTCACAATGAACTGAATAGACATGTGATTCTCTCTCTCTCTCTCTCTCTCTCTCTCTCTCTCTCTCTTTCTCTCTCTCTCTCTCTCAACCTGCTCCTCTTCTGTGCAGTCGTGATCTTCCACTTAGATTCTGAAGCCAAGGCTCCCTTCCTCCCCTTCCACTCCATCACCCGAACTCATAAGCTGCAGTGCTCTTCAATCACCACCTGGTCCACCCACCCATCCCCTGTCCTTCTGCTGCTCTCCCGACTGACTACTGGTCATTTTCTTTTTACTTGCACGATTTCAATGGTTCCCCCAACTACTTTCCTGGCCCCAAGTCTCACCACTTTCCTCTACCTCTGAAGCATTCTCTGATGTCACCTCATTGGCTATCCAAACCCAGAACTAATTGTACCAACACTTCTCACTTAGTCCCCTCTGCACTGAAGCAAAAAGCCCCTTTGTGTTCTGCTCGCTACCCATGTCAGTCTTCATAACAGTGGTATTTTTAGTTTATTCTTTAGACAGGGTCTCCCTGTAGCCCCAGCTGGCCTGGTATTCGATATGTAAACCAGACCGTCCTCAGTCTCACAGAGATGTGCCTGCCTCTGCCTCCCAAATGCTGAGATTAAAGGCACACACCACCATGCTTGGCCCACCAGGGACATTTTGGACTAGATATTTGTTTGTTACGGGGAGATATTCTGTGCATGGTTGGGTGGTTAGCAGGATCTTTGTCCTCTATCAAAAAAATGCTAGAGAAGATGGACAGATGACCCAATAGTTATGAGCACTGGCTGCTCTTGCAGAAGATCCGAATCCCAGCACCCACATGGTGGCTAACAACCAATCATAACACCAGGTCCAGGGGATCTGACACCATCTTCTGGCCTCCACAGGCACTGAATGACACAGGTACATTTACATACATGCAGGCATAACACATATATACATAAAATTAAATAATTTTTTGGTCTTTTCGAGACAGGGTCTCCCTGTAGCCCCAGCTGGCCTGGAACTTGCTCTGTAGACCAGGCTGGCCTTGAACTCACTAAAATAAATTTTTTTTTAATTTTTTTTTTATTTTATTTATTTCTGTATGTGTATGAATGTACTGTCTGCATGCAAGTCTGTGCACCCGTGTTGTGCAATGCCGCGGAGGTCAGAAGAGGGTGTCGGATTCCCCTGGAACTGGAGTTTCAGACGGCTCTCGGCCGCCATGTGGGTGGTGGGGATCGAACCCGGATCCTCTGCGAGAGCGTCGGCGCTCCTAACCGCTAGGCCATTTCTCCAGCCCCTAAAATATTTTTAAATGCTAGAGGTAACTCCCAGCTTATGGCAAACAAAAATGTGTCCAGACATTACCAAACATTCTCTTGAGGCCAAAATCATGCTTGGTTATGAGTCACTGTTTTACAATGTCAACTCCCCAGAGAGAGAGAGAGAGAGAGAGATACAGAGAGATATACACAGAGATACAGAGAGATAAACACACAGAGATACAGAGAGATAAACACACAGAGATACAGAGAGATAAATACACAGAGAAATATATGAAGAAACAGATACAAAGAGATAGACACACAGAGACACAGAGAGATAGACACACAGAGACACAGAGAGATAGACACGCAGAGACACAGAGATAGACACACAGAGACACAGAGGTAGACACACAGAGACACGGAGAGATAGACACACAGAGACACGGAGAGATAGATACACAAAGACACGGAGAGATAGACACACAGAGACACGGAGAGACAGACACACAGAAACACAGAGAGATAGACACACAGAGACATGGAGAGACAGACACACAGAGACACGGAGAGACAGACACACAGAGACACGGAGAGATAGACTCACAGAGACACGGAGAGACAGACACACAGAGACACAGAGAGATAGACACACAGAAACACGGAGAGACAGACACACAGAGACACGGAGAGACAGACACACAGAGACACGGAGAGATAGACATACAGAGACACGGAGAGACAGACACACAGAGACACGGAGAGACAGACACACAGAGACACAGAGAGACAGACACACAGAGACACGGAGAGACAGACACATAGAGACACGGAGAGACAGACACACAGAGACACGGAGAGATAGACTCACAGAGACACAGAGAGACAGACACACAGAGACACAGAGAGATAGACACACAGAGACACGGAGAGACAGACACACAGAGACACAGAGAGACAGACACACAGAGAGCCTCCAATCACATTGAGACCCTACTCTTCTCCTCTCACATGCAATGATCTTTCCACACCTCTGCACCTTCGAGGCTTAACTCTGTTCTGGCCCCTGTCTGGCCACACACACACACGCGGTCTTCCCGCTACGTGTCCAAGGCTTGCTTTATCCACCCGGTGCCATTATACCTCTGAACACACAGATGGGAACTCATTCATGAGTGCTGAGTGTATTGGTTACTTTTCTTGTTCCTGTGACCTGACAGTAAGGCACTGAAGAAAGGAAAGGTTTATTTTGGCTTACAGCGAGCATAAGGTGGCTGGTCACATCGCCCCCACAGCTGAAAAGCAGAGGATCAACCCTGGTGCTCACCTTACTTTGTCCTTTTTATTTAATCAAGGACCCTACCTAGCCCTTGGGGTGGGGCCGCCTCATTCAAGGCGGCTCTTTCCCTTCTCAGTTAAGTCTTTCCGGGACACCTTCACAAACATCCAACATGAGCTGAGCTGTGCTTCCAGGCACACCTGAATCCAGTCAACTTGGCGACAAAGATTAATCACAGTTCCACCTCTGGCAACTTGACACCAGCATACATCACTTCGAATCACAATATTTCATCCCTTGTTGCTAGAGTCTCATTTTTATGCAAAATGAGTTCGTTCATCTCTAAAACTTCCCATAGTCTTTAGCAGTCCCAACACTGTTTCAAAGTGCAGGCCATCTTTTAACCGTGAGGACCGTGAGAAACAAAAAGAAAATGACGTAGTTCCAATATGCAGTAGCACAGAATAAACATTCCAGTTCCAAAAGGGAAGAATATGGCCATAGCAAAATAAAAATAAAAATAAAGGATTAGACCAAAGCAAAGCCAAATCCCAACAGGTTAAGCAGTATACCCTGCACCTCCGTGGCTGACATCTGGGGCTCAAATTTGGGATCATCTACCCTCCAAATCCCTGAGTAACACAACCTCTCCAGCTCTGTGGCCTGATGTACACATAGCCTCTCTCTTGGTCTGTCTCCACTCTGCCTGCGGCTTTCCCCAGATGTCCCACCATCTCAGTATTTCCAGTATTAGGGTCTCCATTACAACTTGCCTTCACCGTCACAGACTCATCCACGGCTTCTGGGGCCTCATGTCTGGGACTCCCTGTGTGTGTACGTTGCCTGTTGTCCACAGCTTTCAAGAACCTGGATGCAAACCTCCATGACCCCTTCAGTCTCATATCTTTCATGCCTAGAAAACCAGTACCTCATAGAAGATACTGCCAAGTCCTGCTGTCAGCCCGAGGGGTAACCGGGTCCCTTCTGGCCCAGCTTTAGTGGCCTCTGTACATCTGAATGGCTGAATCTGAGAAAACACTTGCCTAGGCATTTGTGACCAAACTCTGAATAAGAAGCAACTTAAGGGAAATCAAGCTTTCCTTACAGCTTGAGGGCACACAAGCCAACATGATGGCCAGGCATGAAAGGAGGAGGTGAGTGGTTACATGTGTCCCCAGTCAGGAAGCAGAGGGAGATGACCGCTGGCGTTGTGCCCACTTCAAAGTCCTTTGCATTCATTCAGTCCAAGACCCCAGCCAGTGAGATGGTGCCATCCACCTTCAATGTAGGTCTTCTCTCCTTCATTACGTTTTTCTGGAAACTCATAGATATGCACAGTGGTATATTTCCATGGAGATTCTAAATCGAGTCGAGTTGATAATGAGGGTTAGTCATCACAGTGAATAGGGAAATAAACGTTGAGAAGCACTTCCTGTTTAAGTTTAACACAGACTGAGCTGGGTGGATGCTCTCTGAAAAGAGATATTAGGCAGGAATTTTTAATGATAACAATAGTAATTATGACTTGGGAAATACTTTCTATGAGCTATTTTAAGTGTTTCTTTTCATTAGATCTTCTAAACAACTATGAGGCAAAGAATAATGTTATCTCTAAATTATAGACAAAAAGAGTGAGGTTCAGAATGGTTACAGGTCAGGCAAGGGACAGAGCTGGCTTTGACTCCAGAGCCTATACCCATCCTTCATGGCACCCACACTGATTCTCAAATTCAGCCTTGGAAGACACCTTGTGCAGGGGCTGGAGAGATGGGTCAACAATTAAGAGCACTGCTGCTCTTGCAGAGGACTGAGGTTCAGATTCCACCCCTGACATGCTAGCTAACAACCTTCCATAACTCCAGTTCCAGGGAATCTGACGCCCTCTTCTGACCTCCTTGGGCATTACACAACACAGCTGCACTTATATGTATATCAGGCAATACACACACACTCATACACATAAAATGCAAATAATAAATAAAAATCAATTAATTAAAGATACCTTAGACAGCTGATGTGAAAAATACCAAGAACATAATCTTAAGATTCCTGACTCTGCCATTAACAAGCTAAACCAATTGGTAGTCTCCTTGCCTCCCAGTCACCTTTGGCCCAACTATGAGTTAGAAGTGACCACATCCTGAGACTTGGGAGGTGTGACTGAGAAAAGAGTAGCATAGTAACCCTTAAGGGCTGGAAACATAGCAAGCCCTCCACTAACAATAATCTTAAATAGCATCCTCCTCTCCAGAATAGACAAAGCAAAGCTAGAAAAGTTGAGGTAGTGATCCAAATTTCACCTGCTAGCAAATGGCAGGACTTAGAAAAGAATTCTGGAGCTGGAGGGATGGCTCAGCAGTTAAAAGCCTTGGTTGCTCTTGCAGAGGACCTGGGCTCAATTCCCAGAACCCACATGGCAAATAACAACTGTCCCTGACTGCAGTTCCAGGGGAATCCGACACTGTCTTCTGACCTCCGCTGCATTGTAACTCTGCTCTCCTTACCCACAGGTCAGAGTTCAGAGAGATTCTCTCTCTCTCTCTCTCTCTCTCTCTCTCTCTCTCTCTCTCTCTCTATTCTCTAAAGCTCTGAGGGCACAATAGACAATGAAAGATATAGTTTCAACCAGCTTGGTGTTCTCAGCCTAAAGGAAGCTACATTTTGGGTTTTTGGTTGTTGTCGTTGGGTTTTTAAAATATTTTATTATTTTATTTTATGTGTATGAGTAGATTGCCTGTATGTGTATAAGTACAGCATGTTGTGTGAGGCCCTCAGAAGTCAGAAGAAGGAATTGGATACCCTGGAACTGGAGTTAAAGACGGTTCTCAGCTGCCATGTGGGTGCTGGGGAAACCCTGGTCCTCTACAAGAGCAGTCAGCACTCTCAACTACTAGGCCATCTCTCCAGCCCCCTGTTTTTTTGTTTTTTTTGAAACAGGGTCTCCCTGTAGCCCCAGTTGGCCTGGAACTTGCTATGTAGACCAGGCTAGTTTAGATCTCACAGAGACATCCACCTGCCTTTGCCTTTTGAGTGGTGGGGATTAAAAGCATATCCCACCATGCCTGGCCTACATTTTAATGTTCTTTTAATCATATGATTACACATTAAACCACATTATAACAAGCTTATGTGCAGAGGTGCCTGATTGGGGCTTAAAAACGCACACTAGGTAGCAGACTGGAAAGGGAGGGAGATTTCAGAGTCAAGAGCAGAACGAATGGCAGGAAATGACTGTGGATCTGGTAGAACTCATGCTAAGCAAGTATTAAACAAAACCATGTCACTCTCAAATGGTATACTGACTTGTAGGTTGATTTTGCATCTTTAGCAAAAGCTGATAGGTGCCATTAGTTACAGACCCACTGTGCGTTGGGGCCAAGAATTCTCTTGGGGAGCCTCACTGATCTGCACCACTCTCTGAGCAGATTTGATAATCTCCATTCTCAACCAAAGAAACAGATGTATCAAGAGACTGTATATCTCTCAAGGACACCTAACCTGAGAACGTGGGAATGAGACTAAGATCTCTCTCCTCTCCATCCCCAGAGCTCCAGGGGAATCAAGAGCCCTCCCCCAAACTATTGACATTTCTGTGTATTTGGATTTCCACATTGACAGCCAGAAGAAAAAACTGAATATGAAGATTGATATTTTTTCATTGACTTTGGCTTAAGGTTTTGGATAATGAGGAAGTCTTTTGTTTTCTTCTACCTTTGAAGTTTTCCCATTGTGGGCAATAAGAAAACACAAGCATTAGTTTTCTAGGCAAAAACAAGCTTGGGGGCTGGAGAGATGGCTCAGCGGTTAAGGGCGCCGACTGCTCTTGCAGAGGAACCAGGTTCCATCCCCAGCACCCACATGGTGGCTGAGAACCGTCTTTAACTCCAGTTCCAGGGGAATCCCACGTCCTCTTCTGACCTCCGCAGCACTACATGACACGGGTGCACAACCTACATGCAAACAGTACATTCATACACATAAAAAAATTTATGAATGTACTGTTTGCATGTAGGTTTGTGCACCCATGTCATGAAATGCTGCGGAGGTCTACAGAGTGAGTTCCAGGACAGCTGGGGCTACAGGGAGACCCTGTCTCAAAAACACAAAAAAAATTTTTTTTAATTTTTTAAAATTTGAAAAAAAAAACAAGCTTGGACAAATGCTCGTGGGATGGTTTTCCATCCCATCCTAAGGTGGTCGCTTCCCAGACTCCATCAGGACTGAATGTGTACACATTTCTCTCCACCTTTGCTCAAGGGCACCACAGTTGCTACGGGAACATTTCCACACATACCCTAACACCCCTGTGGCCAGCCAGGTGATTTGCACCTAGATGTACTATGCACCAGGTCCCATCTGAAGTGCTTAATGTTCCCTAAGTCACCTCATCTTTATGTTACAGTTAAAACAAATGACAAGGTTAAAGTGAATGTTAGCCAGCAAGATGGCTCAGCCGGTCAATGCACCTGACAGCTAGCCTGTCCATCTGAGTTCTATCCCCAGGACCCACACAGTAGAAGGAGAGAGCCCACTGGTAGAAGGAGACAACTGACTCCCACAAGTTGTCCTCTGACCTCCACATATGTGCTGTGGTATGCATGTGTTCCCATACATGCACACACACACTGAATGAATTAATGAATGAATATATGAATGAATTAATAAATGAATGTTAAAAAGATAAATAAAAAAAGCTTGCACCTGGGTATGGGCTATCGAGCTACCTAGGGAAGAGGAAGGACAGGGCTCTGGGAACAAACAACAAAGCTGTCTCTCAGTTCCAGCCTGCCAGTTCTCACATACTACCTCCCTGGGGAGCATGCACAGGCACCATAGCTCTTTGCTCTAGTCAACTTTATGGATAATTACACCTTTATACATATTCCTGCATCTAATGCATCTAATTGTAACAAACTGAACTGTAGGGAAGTTTCTAAGAAAGCTGCTGCGTCTTCCGAAAGGACCACCCCAAAGGCCACCCTAGAGATGACCAGGGGAAGGAGAAATGAAAACTAAGACTCATAAGTCCACACGTTCAGTCTGCATTCCACTCTGGAGGGCACACTTGGCTTTTGCATTCTCGACTGCTAAAAAGGAACCTTCACTGCTTCCCATACTCCCTGTGCTTCTGTGAATTCTCCTTTGAGAGCGTAAGAGCTGATGTGGTTGTCAGGGTCAGGATCGGAGGGAGTCCAGGTGGAGGCAGCTCTTCATCCATTATGCCTGCAGCTCCATATAGAAAACTAGTAGGGGGCAGATCTGGAAGACAGTTTTAATGATTCCAACTCCAGAACTCAAGCTGCATCTTTTACTTCCAAAATTTCTCTCTAGTTCTTGCAGCAAAACTCAGTATTACTACTATCTCCACTATAGCTAGGGAAACTGAGGCTCAGTATAGTCAAAAGTTCCTTTAAGATCACATAACTGGGGGCTGAAAAGATGACTCAAGCTATTAAGAGCACTGGTTGCTCTTGCAGAGGACTTGAGTTCCGTTCCCAGCACCTACCCCAGTTCCAGGGGATCCAGCACCCTCTTCTGGCCTCCACAAGCATTGCATGGCACGGTCCACTTACACACATGCAGGCAAAATATTCAAATAGATAAATTAAAAATAAATCAATCAAAAATATACTGAGAGATCACATAGCTGCTTCAGCCTTCCCCATATACATTGAACCTGAGAAAGGAAATGTCGAAGGAGCCATGAGTAGGTATTCAGGGTGACAAACGTCTGGAGTGGAAGCTGGTAGAAGCCTGGTCATGGCCCTGGGCTTAACTGTCTGCCGGCGAGGCAGGCTCACTATGGGAAGCAATGCCTGCTAATAGAAACTCGGGAGCAGACATATCCCATCTGTGAGCTCCTTATTGCTCAACAAAGAGGAGGAGCCTGCACACTGAAGCAGACAGAAATGTCATAGCAAAGAATGTTCGAGGAAAGACCCCTGACTGTTTCCTCTGAGGGGGCTGGAGAGAAAGAGGGCTTCAAGACAAAACCACATTCCTCAGTCCCAGCCTTGGATTTAGGAAAACATATTGGCAACATTGTGGTGTTGGCATCTGGCACTTTCAACTGAAAAAGCTGGCATCTGAGGTGGTTTGGATGAGAGTGTCCCCCATGGCTTGTGTATTTGAACACAAATGGATCCCCAGTTGGGAGATTTAGGAGGCACAGCCATGCTGGAGGAAATGTGACCCTGGGGACAGGCTTTGAGGGTTTAGAACCCTGTTCCACTTCTGAGTTCGCCTCTTCTTGTTTGTAGTTGACCATGTAATGCCTCAGCTCTCTGCTCCAGCCACCATGCCTGCCCACTGCCATGCCTCCCCACACCGTTACAGACTCTCCCTCTGGAACCAGAAGCTAAACTCAACTTTCTTCCATAAGTTGCTTTTCGACATGGTGTTTTATCACAGCCACAAAAAGTAACTAATACAGCATTGGATGATGACCGAGCATTATCGGCAGCGCCTAAGGTCACTCCAGGGGGCATGTCCGCCCTCAAGGATGGAGGGTCAAAGCACCACCAGCATTTATGCAAAAGTTTAAATTTTGTCATATTTCATCTATTATTTATTTTGCGTGTGCATATGTTCATGTACATATGTGTATGGATGTACATGCCATCAAGAATATGTTGGGGTCAGAGAACAACACAGGAGTTGCTTCTCCCCCCCCCCACCATGTCCCAGGGATCAAATTCAAGTCATCAAACCTGGTGATCAGTGTTTTTACCCACTAAGCTATCTTGCCAGTCCATAAAAATTTTAATGAATAGACACCATGCTGGATGGATTTAGTTGTCAGCTTGACGCCCTAGGTAGAGGGAGACTCAATTAGGGAGTTGCCTCCATTGGACTATGGCTCTGTCTGCAGAAGGATTTTACTGATTGTTGAGTGATGTGGGAGGGTCCAGCCCACTGTGTGCAGGGCCGTATCTGGGCAGGTGGTCCTTTACTGTACAAGAAAGCAGGTTGAGCATGGGCACAGGGGCGAGCCCAGGCTTTCCATGATAATGAACAGTGCTTATAAGTCAAATAAACCCCTTCCTCCCCGAGTCACTATTGGTCAGAGTGCTTTGTCACATCAATTGAAAAGAAACTAGAAAAAATGTGGGCCGAAACTCGGGGGGCAAGTTCTCAGAAAGGAAGCATTTCCCCCCACCCCAAGAGGAAGTCGGTTTGTTGTTTTTTTGTTTTGTTTTGTTTTATTTTTGTTTTTGGAAAAACAGGTTTATTTCAGCTCACACTGCCATAATAGCCCATCACTGAGTGAAGTCGGGGAAGAAATTTAATTTTTTCTTTTTAATATTTTATTTATTATGTTTATTTTATGTGTATGAATGCATTGGCTGCATGGATGTAACCATACCTATGTTGTTCAGTGCCTATGGAGGAGAGGTCAGAAGAGAGATTGGATCCCCTGGAACTGGAGTTATGGACGATTACTAGCCACTATGTGGGTGCTGGGAATCAAATCCAGGTCCTCTGCAAGTGTAGCCAGTCCTCTTAACTGCTGAGCCGTCTCTCCAGCCTCTCAGCTAAATTGTTTAGAGATGGTGCTCCCCACAGTGGAATGAGCCCTCCACATCAATCATCAGTCAAGACAGTCTCTCACACAGAAACGGCCTCAAGCCAATCTGATAGAGGCATTTCTTCAAGTGAGGCTCCTCTTCCCCTGGGACTCTAGGCAGTGTCCAGTTGACAATAAACACTAACCAGCTCACCGGATGTGTCGGATGTGGCTCTGTGGTTGTCTTGCTTCATTTCTGTTCCTTCTTGGACACTCATTTGCCTTGGGGGATCCTGGAAATCAGGGTTTTTGACTGAAGTTGTTACCCAGCCTTGCCTCCTGGGCCATTTATGTGGGGTCATATTGCAACACAGTTGAAGAGGGCATCTCACAATACCGTGGGTCCTCCCGGAGATGGTTCATCTGGGACAAGGCACCAGGGGTCATTGGGAATTAGGCTCTGATTGTTTGAATAAATCACAAATTACTGGGTCGGGCTACAAGCAGTTAGAGTCTGACTGCTAGAGCCTGGGGGGTTTTTTCTTTGTTTGGGGGTTACTTGGGGGGTTATTTCCCTTTTATTTGGGGACTTTTGTCTCTGGAAACTCCCACAGTGACAATTTTGCAATCACATTTGACAACATCTCACCCCTTCCCAAATCCTATTATTGCACTCTCCAGTCTGTTCGTCTAGTCTGTCTTATGGCCCCTGTGGTCTGGGACCCCTGTGTGGACAGAAGAAGAAAAGAAAGTGAGGGCATATATCCCAAGAGTGTGGGTGGGAGCGTCACACCCAACACCGACGGATGAGGAGATACAAGAGGTGGGCTAGCCATCTGATGGTGCTGCAAACAGCTGTTTAAAGTCATGCTTTGGGAGGACTATTTGATCACGTAAAGAAAGCCTTCACTAGGTGTGGTGGTACATGCCTTTAGTCTTAGCACTTGGGAGGCAGAGGCAGGTGACTCTCTGTGATTTTGTGGCCAACCTGGTCTACACAGGGAGTTCCACCAAAGCCTACACAGCAAGACACTAGAAAGAAAGAAAGAAAGAAAGAAAGAAAGAAAGAAAGAAAGAAAGAAAGAAAGAAAGGAAGGAAGGAAGGAAGGAAGGAAGGAAGGAAGGAAGGAAGGAAGGAAGGAAGGAAGACTTCTGAGATTGTCTAATCAAAGGAGTAGAAAGAATCATACCAGCATATTAACCATGCTTATCACAAAGCTGCCACTAACGGTGGTGTTTCTCTTTCAAGTAGATCTTTATTTTCTGATCTCTTATGATAGCCATGCTTCTTACCTAAGAGTAAGTATAAAGGCGATGGTGCCTAAAATGAATGTGACCTTGGGAGTCAGACCTGGTTTAAATACCAGCTCTTCTCACTTATAAAATGGGGTGATTGCACACACTTCACTGAGATAGACAGGCTTAAGGCAGAACATCGTACAAATTCCTAAATCACACTGCGGACTGACCTTTACATGGCTGGTGCTGCCCCCTAGTGGAGGCCAGCATGGCACCGGCACGGGCATGGTGAACGGAAAGGGTATGGCCCTTCTCTGCTGAGGTTGGTGACACCGCTCCAGGGTTGCAGTGGAAGTCTGTTTGAGTCAACCCAAAATTTGTGAAACCCTTGTGTTGCTTGCTTCCTCCTGAGAAATAGCAGTTGGTCCGTTTGGGGGAAGAGGTTGCAGAGAGAGGGAGGGAGGGCTTTGCAGGGAGAGACCCAAGCAGAGGGGCATGTACATGGACTTCCTACTTCTCCCCCTTCCTTCTTGCGCAGTTCCCTCAAATCCTCTCTGACTCTCAGGATATTGCTGCTCTCTGCATTTCTAAGGAAAGCCAGGCATCTACTTTTAAATAAAAGCTTTATTGAGATCTATTTCTTTTTTTTATTTATTTTTTCTTTTCAAAATTATTTTTTTCTCTTTTATTTAATTGATTTTTTAACAATAGGTAATAAGTAATGACTACAAGCATCCTTCATGTAAAACCAATTTGCAAGCAGCTATGCCCAAACCCACACAGCCCAAGGCTCCCACCATCCAGCTGGGGGAGGGCTTGTATGTACATTCAAGTTGATCAAATAAGTGTCCAGTCTCTATTGCTGTAGCTTCACCATTCACCCCAATCACAGCCCTTACATTCTACCATGCCCCCTCTTCCACAGATTGTTCCCTAGGCTTAGAAAAGGGGCACAGGTGGATGAGAAGCAAAACAGTCTACTTTCTCTGGAGATGTCGTTTTGGACTCTGACCAGCTCAGGCTATTTCCCTTCATGGGCTGACAGTTTATCCAGGAATATCCTTTCAATCCTACTAATGAAGCACAAGCAATTAGATATACAGGCATTTAAACAGTACTAATTATTATGGTAGGTTACGTTGGTATAGACACAGATGTTTGGATGGTATGCTAATCCATGAACTATAGTTTTCCTGTAAAAGATGACAGGGTCTTACTGTGGCTTATAACATCTCCTAACCACTAGAGGATGTAAGCTTGTGGCATCGGCCATGGGTTATTCCTCCAAGGAGAGAGCTAATAGCCAATTAGATTTGGGAATATACAGACATATGGCTGCCACTGTTGCACAGTATTTCCAGGCAGGTGAGGTGTAGCTGGTGCTGACGGAGGAGTCTTGCTTGACTCAAGGAGACCAATATTTGCTTTATTGGTTTAGTGGCCTTTGGTAACACTCTCTGGTATTCCAGAGGCCATATGTACACTTACAAGTGTGGTCTCAATACATCTTTCCAATGCTTACAGCAGGTCTTTGACAGCGGGGCCTTACTGCCTCTGTTTTTGCAGGTATCCCAGTTTACAGGCAAGAAGCCTTTACCTTTTTATTATTTTTTATGTGTATGAGTGTACTGTCTGCATGTAGGTTGGTGCACCCATGTCGTGCAATGCCGAGGATGTCAGAAGAGGGTGTCGGATTCCCCTGGAACTGGAGTTAAAGATAGTTCTTAGCTGCCATGTGGGTGCTGGGAATCGAACCCAGGTCCTCTGCAAGAGTAGTCGGTGCTCTTAACTGCTGAGCCATCTCTCCAGCCCCCTGAGATCTATTTCATAAACCACATAGCTCACCTATTTCAAGTATAAAACACACTGGTTTTTAGTATAATATAGCAATTACTACTAACAATTTCAAAAAGTTATCACCCCCAAAAGACACCTTTTACCCATCAACAGGCACTACCCACACCCACCCTGTCCACATGGCCATATAGAAAATCGCTGGTCTGTTTTCTGCCTCCATGGATTTGTATATTCAAGAATTTGTATGTAAATAGGGATTCATTAACTATGCTACATATAATCGCTTGTAATTGGTTCCCTCACTTAGCATGTTTCCAAGCTTCTACATATTATGGTGTCAGTACCTCTTTGGCTTTTATTGGCAAGTAGTAGTCCATTGTATAGGTATGTATTATTTGTCCATTCCCCAGTGATTGATGTTAGATGTCTTTTTGACTTTAACATTAGCTACAGTGCTAGCCATGATCAGCTCAGTATGTACTCTGGGCTGGGCACTTGACCTTCTCTTCTTACCAACAATGCAGGGAGGCAGATGTATTTCTCCTATCACAGTGACAAAGGAACTGAGATGTTGAAGTAAAATGACCCATCCAATGTCATATTAATAAGTGGCAGAGCTGAGGTTCACGAAGCACCCCACTTCACTTTACTCCTTCTTCCTGGTACTCTTACCTCCTTCCCATTGGCAATGAGGTTGGGAAAGGAAGAATCCAGTCACCCAATGACCATTAACTCTACGACCCTTCGCTGACACCTTGTATACAGCAAGCATATGTCAGGACTGCCAGGTGGGACCCAGACACTGCCTCTCAGAGTTTGCTGCCCTGGCAAGCAAGCAGATGTTGGCCACCAGGAAGGGTTGACCAACTACTGGAGACAGCATGCTACTGGAAAGCCCGACGAAGAATTTCTGGAGAGGGCATTTTGAGCAGGACCAGATCAGGTAAATTTGCCAAGCACAGACAACTGACTGCCCGCACAGGGGAATCAGTATGCACACAGACCCAGAGACCGGAATCTTCCATCCACAGGCCTAGCTGTGCTCCCCAGGGCTGGAAGGGGAGGAGGAGAGGTTGCAGTCACATTACAGAGAGCCTGGAATGCCAGGCTGGAGCCAGGAGTTTGTCTTGTGAGACTTTGGGTGTTTCTGTGCAGGGTAACAAGGCCAAAGCCATGCCTTAGAATTCTGAGGTCCATCAGCAGACCCAGGTTCCTTTCAGAACTCTGGTGGAAGAAAAAGCTGTGCTCTTCTGCATTCCTATGTCCCCGCACCCAGGATAGCATCTGATGCACTGTAAGTGCTTAATGAACACTTACTAGATGGATGGATGATGGATGGAGGATGGATGGATGGATGATGGATGGATGGATGATGGATGGATGATGGATGGATGGATGGATGGATGATGGATGGATGATGAATGGTTGGATGATGGATGGATGGATGATGGATGGTTGGATGATGGATGGATGGATGATGGATGGTTGGATGATGGATGGATGGATGATGGATGGATGGATGATGGATGGATGGATGGATGATGGATGGATGGATGGATTGATGATGGATGATGGACGGATGGATGGTGGATGGATGATGGATGGATGGATGGGTGGATGATGGAGGATGGAGGGATGATGGATGGATGGATGGATGGATGGATGGATGGTGGATGGGTGGATGGTGGATGCATGGATGGATGATGGATGGATGGATGATGGATGGATGGATGATGGATAGATGGATGATGGATAGATGATGGATGGATGATGGATGGATGATGGATGGATGGATGGATGATGGACGGATGGATGGTGGATAGATGATGGATGGATGGATGGATGGATGGATGATGGAGGATGGAGGGATGATGGATGGATGGATGCATGGATGGATGGATGGATGATGGATGGATGAATGATGGATAGATGGATGATGGATAGATGATGGATGGATGATGGATGGATGGATGGATGATGGATGGATGATGGATGGATGGATGGATGATGGATGGATGATGGATGGATGATGGATGATGGATGATGGATGGATGGATGATGAATGGATGATGGATGGATGATGGATGGATGATGGATGGATGATGGATGGATGATGGATGGATGGATGATGGATGGATGGATGATGAATGGATGATGGATGGATGATGGATGGATGGATGATGGATGGATGATGGATGGATGGACCTGTCAGCTGAATCTCCCTCTTCCTTTCCCCGTCCTATCTCTTCCCAGCTTTCCTCTTCAGGTAGTATATAACATCTGGCATGCTCCAGATTCTCCCATCTTGCCCACCTTCCATCTGTCTCCTAGGCCCTCCTGCATGTTCCCATCACTGGTCATGAGTAATATAAGCAACACTTCCTTTCCCTTCTCAGAGTTGCCCTCAGGGGCAGAAATTATTAAGTGCACTTTGCAGATGAGGAAACTGGAACTCTGTTACAGGGCTTTCCCAGGTGCTGGTGACAGAAGTGATACTCCCCCTAGGACCACCTGAGTCCAACTGGTACTGTGAACAGGACATGGAATAGGTGCACTGACTGAGGCTGAAGGGTTTGGAGAGGAAGAGGAAGACCTGAGAGCTCACATCTTGGGACCCAGGGGAGGGCTGCCCCACTTCTGTGCCGCAGTTCTGTCAAGCTGCCATGCTAGTGTGCAACCAGATTCCTCCACCTTCATCCCTGCACCCACTCGCCGGGTGACACTCCTCAGAAGCACACCCTGTACATACACAAACACATACACACATGCTCACATCTGTACATACACATACAAATCCTCACACCTGCTCAGACAAATCCAAACAGTGGTTGCTTTAAATATAGAGCCTTTATTGTAAAAAAAAAAAAATTGCTCCCTAAAACATTTTTTCTACATTTTACTGAATGCTTTGTGTATTTAATACATAATTTTCAGTCTTGATCGCCTTCATACCCACTTCTCCATTGGCACCTTCCTATGCGCAACCCCCCACCAGAGTTCATACATTCTGTCATTTATATTAGGGTCTATTTTGCCAAATTACTCTCCCTGGCCATTCCTCAGTGCCAGTTTATCTAGTCAGCCTATCCGGAGTCCCTTTCTTAAAGAAGGCCAGTTCTTCCTCACCCAACTGTAATCAGCTGTCAATATTTCTTCAGCTAAGATTGGGGTCTGCAGCCAGAGGTGGAGGCGCACGCCTTTAATCCTAGCACTTGGGAGGCAGAGGCAGGCGGATCTTTGTGAGTTCAAGGCCAGCCTGGTCTACAGAGTGAGTTCCAGGACAGCTGGGACAACAGGGACACCCTGTCTCGAAAAGACCAAAAAAAAAAAAAAAGATTGGGTTCTGCTCCCCATTTCTGCATTTCCATGCTGGGTTGTATGGCTGGGCTTACATGGGTCTTGTGCGTGCTGACACCAATGCTATAGATCCACATGAGCAGGGTCCAGGAGCTTGAGGACTCTATTTCCATATGGTCTTGCACCACCTCCCTGACTCTTACAATATTTCTGCCCCCTCTTCCACAGTGTTCCCTGAGCCCTGGATGGGTGAAGCTGAATATAGGCAGCCTGTCCATGGACCCACACTCTGTAGACACCTAATCTCCATGGTTTGGCCATTTATGCCCTCTTGAGTCTCTGGCCTCCTGTTGCATTGGGGAGCTTCCTTAACAAGAATTCATTAATGAGAGTCCAGAGGTTAATGTCCTCTTGGCCCCTTGTTCTATGCTGCATGAGCCTTAGTTGTGGAGGTTGCATTGTAGATGTGTCACTTAGGCATGAGCAATTCACAGACCATGTCTGCGTGTGTCCAGTTCTGAGACTCTATAATTCTTCATCTGGTGCAAAAGAAGCTTATTGAGTGGTGTCTGGGATATTTGTCAATATAAGGATACCTATTTTGGTGTTAGCAAGATGTTACCTTAGCCTAGGGATGTGTCAACCTTGGAAATTTCTCTAAGATCTAGGACCTCTCCAGTTGTGTGCATCTGGCTATGTTTACAGTACCACACATGAGTTTCCTCCCATCGAGTGAGCTTTAAGTCCAATGAATTAGCCATTGATTGCCCCCAAGATGAAAGTGCCACTGTCATATGTGTGCTGGACATTGATGTGGATATTTGGTCTTAAGCTGGTATTGGACCATCGATTGCTGTTCTCCCTTACTAGCTTGCATAGTGCTCTCCAAAGCTGTGAGAGCTAGTCTTCAGGAAGGTGGCTTCCTGGTCAGTTCCAGCTGCATTGTTCCACTTCCGCTCTCTCAAGTGTGTCCTGCCTTCAGCAATAGAATCTTACCTTGAGGTCCTAGACCTTTTTTTTTTTAAATACCTGAAGTCAATGAATATATCCCTTCCTGAAGAGGAAATGCCCCAGGCAGGGTTCTTGTGAACCCTGAGTCCTTCTGGTCAGCAGGCCCTGTGGTTCCCAGATCCTTTTGGGTAACCTGACTGGCTAGCACTCTTTTTAAAACCTTCCAGGCATCAGTTCCAAAAGCTATCTTTGACTCCAAGTTGGGAAGAGATGCTCAGACCTGACAGGGGTCAGCCCAAGGTTATCTGGCGTCAGTGGGACAGAGACACGGCCTGGGGACCTCTGACTGCTCCTCTTTCCTGCAAAGCTCACACCAAGAATGCATCTGAGTGAGGCAGAGCTGCTGTCTGTACTGCGTCTAGAAGTCAGCTGGGATGACCGGAGCCGTAATGACCTCACATTTAGCCTGGAAATTCACCCGGTAGCAGAGGCTCTGGCAAGAATGGGCTTTGGGAGCGCACTTCTCCATCCACATCACCTCCCCATGAGCCTCTGCTTTGAGTAGTATGAACTCAAGCCACTTAGCACCTGAGAATCCCTTCTTGCTGATCAGAAGTCCTAGATGGCACTTAAATTTTTTTTAAGGAAAAAAGTAAGGTTGCTTAATACAAGTTGCTTGGGCAAAGTCTTCCTGGATATGGAGTCCTCAAAGGAGAGGAAAGGTCTGACAACATCTCCCCAGGGCTGGAGAGCGAGACTTCTGAGCTAGGTGGTTGCGGAAGGGGTTGCTTTCTCCGCACGGCATTCGCGGTACACCAGGAAGGGATGGGCAAGTGTCGTGAGAACAGCAAGCAACAGCCAGACATTCACCTGGGGAGACAAGAAAGAGGGGCCAGTCCAGCGACCGAAATCATGAGCTGTCCCCACCAACACGGGCCAGTGTCCTACTTAGTCCATAGTCTGCTTTCTACCGATACCAGGGCATCCGAAGAAAGAACATTCTATGCCCTTTGAATAGGGTCTCGCATAGCTCAGGCTACCCTGACACTCTAACCTATCCTAGCCCATCTCCTGAGTGCTGGAATTACAGGCCTATGCCAACACATCTGGTTTATGCAGTGCCGGGGATGCACCCAGGGCCTTGTGCATGCTAGGCAAGCACTCTACCAATGAGCCACACCCCAGCCCCTATGAGGGCCACTTCACAGCCGAGGAAATGGTGGCCTAGAGAGTGCTCCTGACTGACCTGCTCCGGTTCACACGAGAAGTTGGGGAGCCACCTGCCAGACGACACATCTGAATACTGGGTTAGGTCATTTGATTTTGCAATTGTGAAATTGTTCTCCATTTTTAAGTTTAGTCCTATTTCTCTTAGTGACAAATTTAAACTCTTGCTTTACACTTTTTTTAATTTTTTTTTAATTTTATTTATTTTTGTATGTGTATGAATGTACTGTCTGCATGTAGGCTTGTGCACCCATGTCGTGCAATGCCTCAGAGGTCAGAAGAGGGTCTCGGATTCCCCTGGAACTGGAGTTCTCCTGGAATTGGAGTTAGACAGTTCTTAGCCGCCATGTGGGTGCTGGGGATCGAACCCGGGTCCTCTGCAAGGGCAGTCGGTGCTCTTAACCGCTAGGCTATCTCTCCAGCCCCATATACTTTCATCTTTTGAAAAAAGTTTATTACATTTATGCATACGTGTATATGTGTGTGTGTGTGTGTGTGTGTGTGTGTGTGTGGCATGGAGCATGTGTGGAGGTCAGAGGATAACTTGTGGCAGTTTGGTCTCTTTCCACCATGTAGGTCCAAGGGATTGAACTCAAGTTGCTTGGCTTGGCAGCAAGCACCTTTAGTCATTGAGCCATCTCGCCCACCCTGGTGATCTTTTTTCAGTGAGGTAACCAGAGGTGTCAGTGGTCAGAACGCTGCCTTCCAAGTGCAATGCAGAAACATCTGCTCCTGGGCCATGTGTGCCTCTGCTTCTTTGAGTTTGTAAATTCTCTGAACCTCAGTTTTCTCAAAAAGCTGGAGAGCCCTGGCTACCTCGGAGGGCTGGGCCAAAAGCATTTTCCAGGTATGGGGCCCAGGGAAGAGAGGACAGAGCTCCTGCCCTGGGGCAACGTAGTAGACCCGGTAGCCGTGAGGGAGAGGCCAGGACTGGCCTGCACTCACAGAAGCAGGAAATAACCCTTTGCTTGAAATCTGTGATTCGTACTGCAAAATGACATATATTTATTTCCACACCCACAAACAACTACTTTTCTCCAAATTTCTGAATCCCATAGGCTCTCTGGGAAGCAGTACCACGTTAATCCTGTGACTTTAGGAACCCCCAGCTCAAGCCAGGTTCCTCTCTGTAACCCTAGTTTGAGAAGCAAAACCCAGGATATTTCTGTGTACAGCACTATGGGAGGCCTGGAACACATCCAAGCTTCCTGAGCAGCTTAGGGCGCCCCCTGCTGGGCCTGTGCTGTGGCCCCCGGGCTTGGGTATCCTTTCTAATCAAGGGCCAGCACACAGGCCGGCCAGGAGCAAGCCTTGCATGGGACTCACCTGTAAGGGATTATTCTGGAGGGGGCCTTTGATGAGGATGAACATGGGGAACTGCAGCAGAGACACGATGGCTGACAAGGCCATCACCAGCCCAAAGAGCTTTCCAAAGTGCTGGGAAGGAAAACTGGAGAGAGAAACACAGGCCCAGTGAGCTTCTCCAACTGTCCTCCAAGGAGGGTTCTGGCCTCGTGGCCTTTCTCAGCCACATTCTCTCATCTCCCCTGTCCTGGGCCTGCCCTTCACCCACACCCACTTGGCCTCTGTTCAGGCTTTCAAGCCACAACACAGAGGAGCCTTTGTGCTGGGCCCTGAGACAACAGAAGGGACCCAGACACAGGCTGTGCCTGGGAAGACTTTAAGGAAAACACAGATGTATGTGCACCACCAAAGGAAGTGAGAATGGGGCACCAAGCACAAAGACCCGTTAACGCTCTTCCAACTCTTCTCTGGGAGAGTTGGAACAGAAGTAGGAGGTGGGGGGGGGTGGATAAAAGTTCCCCAGGTAGACACAGAGACATGGGGCACAGTGGACACAACAGCTCTATCCTGGCAACCAGCCTCCATCTCTAGCCAATGCCCCTTCTACATGTGCCCACACCTGACCGCTCCAGGCTCATGCTCACCCCAAATTTACCTCCAACCTGCTTCCGTTTCCCCACTTACGCCATCGTGAGGAAGGCAGCATTGCACCCGTAGAGGAAGGAGCGGCTGATCACTTGCAGGATAAAGGTAAGGTACTGGAGCTGGAGGACGGGGACCGAGGCACACAAGGCGAAGCCCAGGCACAGTAGTGACGTCAGGGCCAGTGAAGGCACCACTGAGCAAACAGCTGCCGCTGTGGAAGAGGAACCTGGTCCAGAAGGGAAGAGAAGAGGCTGCCTGGAGTCAGCTCCAAGAGAGGGCAGGAAAAGCCAAGAGAGAAGAGAACTGACGGAGCAGACCACGTGGGTGCAGGTGTGACAGTGGCTGCTCTCCTACACGTCGTCCACACATGTCCAGCCCTCCTGCCCGGCTCCTGAACGGACTCACAGATTACTACAATGGCCTCTGAACATACTCCACACTTTACCCTTACCCTACAACCTGAAGACAAACCCCAGGGTGTGTGTGTGTGTGTGTGTGTGTGTGTGTGTGTGTGTGTGTGTATGTGTGTGTGTATGTGCAGGTGTGACAGTGGCTGCTCTCCTACACGTCATCCACACATGTCCAGCCCTCCTGCCTGGCTCCTGAACAGACTCACAGATTACTACAATGGCCTCTGAACATACTCCACACTTACCCTTACCCTGAAGACAAACCCCGGGGGTGTGTGTGTGTGTGTGTGTGTGTGTGTGTGTGTAGAGCAAAGGGCTCAATCAATCAAAACAGCCACCAACAAAGGAACATGGTACCAAGTGTGCCCAGCCACATAATGGAGAACTAGGCAGCAGTTAAAAAGGGCAAGGGGAGTCCCTGCTATAAAACAACCTCAGAACAGAGTTACACAGAAAAGATAGCACACGACTGTGTAGACGGTACATTGCCTTTTGTCTAAGAAACATATAAACATATAGTGATGATCATGCTTTACAATAAAAATGGTTACAAAGGGGAACAAAACCAGAGAAGGAACTAAGCTTTGAATATTTCTTATTTCCCAGTTTTAACTTTAAGGAAATATAAGTACTTAACATGTAAAATTTTGTGTATTTTTGAGACATGGTCTCCCTGAAGTCCTTGGTGGCCTATGTAGACCAGACTGGCTTCCATCTCAGATTTGCCTGCCTCTGCTGGGATGAAAGGTGTTTCTCAGTCATCATGTCTGGCTGTATGTTTTTCTTTTTCTTGGTCTTTTTGAGACTGGGTCTCCCTTTAGTCCCAGCTGGCCTGGAGCTCACTATGTAGACCAGGCTGGACTTGAACTCACAGAGATCTTCCTGCCTCTACCTCCCAAGTGCTGGGATAAAAGGCGTGAGCCATCACACCCAGCAAATTTTATTTTTTTAATAAAATTAATCAAATTAAAAAGGGAAGAAAGCAAGTAAAGGAATCCTAAAGTATCAGAAACAAAATGAGATTGACAAACAGCTCTGTGATAAGTTGGTGTGTGTGTGTGTGTGTGTGTGTGTACACGCTTGTGCGCATGTAGATCACTGAAGTAAAGAAAAGGGATTCTCAGAGATGAGGCCTCTGAGAGGGGAAAACATGAAAGCAGAAAGGGAGACTCTTTATGAGGGGGGAGGGGGCCAGCAGGAGAAGGCGGAGGACAGAGTTGGGGGGGAGGCAGTTGAGGAAGGGGATGAATGAGAACAATATATAATGAATGCATGAAAATGTCATCAAGTCCACTACTTTACATTAACTTTAAAAATTTGGGGGCTGGAGAGATGGCTCCATGGTTCCATTCCCAGCACCCATGTGAAGGCTAACAACAGTCTGTAACTGCAGTTCCAGAGTTCCAACTCCCTCTTCTGACCTCCATGGGCATTGAACAACACAGGTGCACTTGCAGGTAATACACTCATACACATAAAATAAAAATAATTTTTTTAAAAAAGGAAGAGGAGGAGGAGATGGAGGAGGGCTGGGAAGTAGGTCAGAGGGGAGCACTTGCCCAGCATATGTGAAGCCCGGGATTCCATCCCCAGAGCTGAAGAGGAAGGAGGAGGACTAAAGCATATCAAATATACTCTGAGGCTAAAAAGAAAAAAAAAAATCAAGCAAAACAGTCTTGCCTCAAAATGTTCAGGTGTATGATCATATTTCATTACATACATATATATATGAAATAAAAAACATTTTTTCAAAATAAAAATAAACCTTTTAAAAAAATTTTAAAAAAAAAGGATACCACTGAACATAACTTTGTATCACACTGGACTTTTTTTTTTAGGTTTTTTTTTTTTTGATGTGAATGAATGTACTGTGTGCATGTAGGTTGGTGCACCCGTGTCGTGCAGTGCTGTGGAGGTCAGAAGAGGGAGTCGGATTCCCCTGGAACCGCAGTTCAAGACAGTGCTTAGCCGCCATGTGGGTGCTGGGAATCAAACCTGGGTCCTCTGCAAGAGCAATTGGCGCTCTTAACCACTGAGCCATCTCTCCAGCCCCAACTTTTTTTTTTTTTTAACAGTCTCACTGTGTAGCCTGGCCTGGCCTGGAACTCCCTCAGTCTCTCAGAGGCCCCTTGGAAAGGGCCGGGATTAAAGGCGTGCACCACACCACCCAGCTCTCGCTGTTTTGTTTGGTTGTTTGTTTGTTTGTTTTTGAGACAGGGTCTCCCTGTAGCCCCAGCTGTCCTGGAACTCACTCCACAGACCAGGCTGGCCTTGAACTCTCAGAGATCCACCTGCCTCTGCCTACCAAGTGCTAGGATTAAAGGCGTGCACTACCACGCCCGGCTAACTGTACTAAAACACAGCCATTCTACTACATCTCCTGCGGTGCGTGAACTCCTCCGGCTAAGCGGAAGAGCTCAGCAAGCACTTACTTCAGGTAAAGAAATAGCAAGAAAAAAAATGTTTCTTCCTAAAGGAATAGTAGCTGCTAAAAGATGAAAAAAAGGTGGAAATAGAAAGCCATCATCTGGGGGGGGGGGGGCTGGAGAGATGGCTCAGCGGTTAAGAGCGCCGACTGCTCTTGCAGAGGACCCGGGTTCCATCCCCAGCACCCACATGGCGGCTGAGAACCGTCTTTAACTCCAGCTCCAGGGGAATCCGACGCCCTCTTCTGACCTCCGCAGCATTGCACGACACGGGTACACCAACCTACATGCAGACAGTACATTCATACACATAAAAAATAAATAAAATTAAAAAAAAAAAAAAAAAGAAAATCATCATCTCACAACCCTAATGAAATCCCGGGTCTCAAATGGATCAACAGCGCCTGCAAAATCATTAGGCACAAGGACTGATGGGAAGGTTGTAAAAGATGGATCAGGCCGACAACGTCATAACAGCAGCGACAGCAGATGGGGGGAGGGGGGGCCAGAGCAACCAGGGGAAGGCCGCAGCTCCAGCTCGCAGCTATTCTTACAAAAAAAAAATTTAAAAAATTTTAAAAAAATTGAGTCTCCTCCAAGCTTTGAAGCTGCTTATTTACAGGAAATGCCCAATCAAATGACAAAATAACACCGGAAGGATGCCAAGCCCAAAATGGAACTCTGACAGGAGAACTAACACATTTTCTTCAACAAATAAACAGGAATCGGGGGGCACTGATATAAATTTAAAAGATGAGAGTTAGGGCTGGGTATGTAGCTAGCTCAGTGGTGATAGCTCATGGCAAAGTGTCTGCCTAGAACGCTTGAAGTTCTGGGTTCCATTCCTAGTACCACAGAAAGAGAGGAAAAAAAGACTGTTAGCTGGGTACAGAGGTACACACGTGTGTAATCCCACACTTGGAAGGTGAAGGCAGGAAGATCAAAAGTTCAAAACCACCCTTAGCGACATAGTGAATTCAAGGCAAGCCTTAGACATATAGTCAGTTTGGGGCTAGCCTTAGTTTCAGATGAAACTGACTATAATTATTTATGAATTAAAATTTTAAAATAGGGGCTGGAGAAATGGCTCAGGAGTTAAGAGCACCAACTGCTCTTGCAGAGAACCCAGGTTTGATTCCCAGCACCCATATCAGCTAAGAACCATCTTTAAGCTGGGCGTGGTGCTGCACGCTTTTAATCCTAGCACTTGGGAGGTAGAGGCACGTGGATCTCTGAGTTCAAGGCCAGCCTGGTCTATAGAGTGAGTTCCAGGCCAGCCGGGGCTATAGGGAGACCCTGTATCAAAAAAAAAAAATTAAAATTAAATTAAAAATAAAGACACATCAATTGAACTTTGTGGGAACTTTGTACAGACTTTCTATAGAGAAATTGAACAAACCAATCACAACATATTTGAGGCAGCACTCCAACATGTACCCCTCAGTGTAGGCTAGCCCAATCATGCTCAGAACACTTCACAGTAATCTGCAGCTCAGGACACAAAGCCGACTACAGAATAAAGCACTGCATGTCTCACATAATTTATGGACAATGAAAATGGGAAAACAGAATGTCTGAGTGGGTGTGCCTTCGCCTCAGAAAACAGCACTGACCGTTAGAGACCATCTGTACGCCACAGATTATAACTACCTTTCTGTACCCTCCAGATTAGGAACAGCTTGTGGAGACAAATCTACCCATCTTATCCATTGTTAGTCTGGGCGAGTCTGGTACCATGGCTGACACACATCTGCGACTAAGGTTTGAGGCAGCGGCACAAGGAGAAAGGTTAACAGCAAAGACAGGAGGCCTTCGGGAGTCCGCACAGCGCCCCCTCATCCTGACCCCTCCCTTACCTGTCTTTTGAGCTTCCTTCTGGTACTTCTGTTTAAGGCGGTCCATGAGCAGGCCATTCCAGGGGGCACACAGCACTCCAAAGAACTGGGTGATAGCGAAGGCATTTGTGTAGGCACTGACTGCAGAAAGCGGTTGAGTGAGAAGTACCAGGCCTGCTTTACAGGAGAGGCCACTCCCATCCCGTCTGTCTCCCCTCCATCCCCGAGTTTGTAGCTTCACTGGCAAGAGCAGAGCACCCACTCCCGGAGCCCTAGAGCCCCAGTAGGCTGCCTCCCAGCACCACGTACCTTCCACACTGTCCCCGCGGGCCAGGTTGGTCAGGAGAGAGTTGAGAGTGCCAATGAAGAGGTAGTGCCACAACTGCATCACAGACAGCCACAGCAGGTGCAAGGCAAAGCGGCGGGAAAGCGCACAGCTCCGGAAAGAGCGCTCTTCCAGCTCCTGTGGTGGCTCTGGTCCAGGGCTCTCTGAGGGGGAAAGGATTGGAACCGGCCATAATGACACCACGGACAGTAGAGGGGCAGTGTGCTGGGTAGCTTTGGTGTCAACTTGACACACCTCATCTGGGGAGTTGCCTCCATTGGACTGGCCTCTGCCCATGTCGGTGGGCATTTTCTTGACTTCTGAGTGATGTGGGAGGGCCCAGCTCACTATGGGAGGCCGGTTGTTGTGTATTGTATAAGAAAGCAGGCAGAGCATAGGCCAGTGGAGCAGGCCAGTAGGCAACGTTTCTCCATGGTCTGCCTCAGCTCCTGCCTCCAGGTTCCTGCCCTGAGTTCCTACCTTGAGCTTCTTCTCAATGATGAACTATGACCTGGGAGATTTGAGCCAAATAAACCCTTTCCTCCCCGAGTTGGTATTGGTCAGAGTGTTTTGTCACAACAATTGAAGAAAAACTAGAAAAGACAGGAAGGGCCAGAGTGGCCCTCCCAGGTAGTCTGATCCAAGCTTCCCCGCGTTCTTATCAGAACACATCCAGTGCACTCTCTGAGTCCTCTCAACTCTCCACCCCTAGGCCATGCTTTGTCACTCAGCCCCTTCCACCTTGGAGGGCTCCTCCTGGTCTTGCCTGTCCTGAACTCTGTTGTCTCACAGCCTGCCTAGTGATGCTTCCTGATCTTTTTTGGCCAAGATGGTAAAATGACAGACAAGGAGAACATTAGGGACAAACTGAGCTGCTCAATGGACAGCTACTGTCCTGCTCTGTGTCCTCTCCTTCTCTTTTGGTCCCAGAATCCATCATGTCTTGGGAATATTCCCTTGCCCTGGTTTTCCTGGTCCAGGTTAGACCATGAACTAAATGTTTTGCTCCTTATCCAAGTGACTGATTAACTCATTCTCCCTAAGCATGCAGACTGACCAAGACCTTGGGAGCCTGGGATCCCAGGGGCAGCCTGGCCCACACCTCTGGCACCTGCCAAGTTCATTTTGCCTCGTCATTATACAAGCTTCCTGGGTCCTGTTTCTCTTTCTGTTTTTTGAGACTGGGTCTCCTGTAGCCTAGGCTGGCCTTGAGCTATGTAACTAAGGATAACACTGAACTTCTGATCTTCCTTCCTGTACTTTCCAAGTGTTGGGATTTACAGGCATGTGCTACCATGCCCTGTTTTATGCAGGACCCAGGACTTCAAACATTGCTAGGCAAGTACTCTACCAACTGAGCTATATCCTTACCCCCAACCCTTTCTTTTTTTAAAAAAACAAATCAATTTTATTGTGTATATTTATGGCATACAACATGCTGTCACTGGATACATATAGATAGTAAAATGGTTACTATAGTAAAGTAAATTAACATCTCCATCATCTCACATAGTGGCCCATTTTGTGTGTGCATGTGTGTTGCCAAGAACAGCGAAAAATCTGCTCATGTAGCAAAAAAAAAAAAAATCTGAAATACAATGTAATTTTATTAACTGGGTGCTGAGGCTCTGCCTCAGCCGCAGAGCCTGGCTCCTCCCTCCCGGCTGCTATTCTGCATCCCGTGACCTGTCTCTCCACTCCCTCCCTCTGCCTCCTATTTTTATTTCTATCATAGCCAACAATGGTTTATGATATTTGCAACCAAAGATGCAGAGCAGACAGAAGAGGGAAAGGAGGCAGTGATGACGATGGAACGGAAAGAGGAAAGATCCGGGAGACCGACAGAAATGGAGACACAGGGGCCAGCCTTAAGTGGCCCTGGCATCCCAGGAGACCGAAGGACCAGGGGATAGGGGTCAAGGTAATAGAAGGTAGATTTCAGGACAAGGAGAACGGGGAGATGGGGTGAGAAAGAGAAATGGAAATGACACAAGGGGTCCTGCCCGCTCTGAACCCTTTATAAAGTGAGGGGGCTGGCCCTTCTCTGCCTTGTCTGGCCCTGCTTCTGAGCCCCTTGGAAGACTTCCTGGAGCAAAAAGCATTTGAGAAGCCACGGCACAGGCTGTGCAGCGGACCCGGGTTGACCAGCAGGCTCACCTTCCTTTGAATTAAGGCATTCCTTGGACTGCAGCTCCTTGACGTCAGGCTCGCCTGTTTTCTTCTCTCCTTTCCCAGTGCCAAACCTGGAGCACAAGCTAAGGAAACAGAAACCCTGGCAGTCAGGCCAAGGACTGTGAGCTGGGCCAAGATCAGAGCAGAGGGGGCTGAGAGCCTCGTTTTGCTGCACAGGGAACTAACTACCTTTCAACAACCCCAATGTCCACGCAGAGGCCTAGGCCAGTTAATCAGAATATTTACAGGCTAAGAGCCAGGCTTCCATTTTTCTCTTCTTTTTCTTTTTTAATAATGATCTCCAGTTGATTGGGAAGGAAGACAAGTTTGGGGTGCCCTGGAAGAGGAGGATGGGCCTTGGTAGGCATCCAAGCGCTGCCTCTTCCTCGCGGCAGAAACATGGCTCCAACCTACCTCTGAACCTCGCTTTCCCAGTTGGGAAAACAAAGGCAAGATCAGTCGGAGAGGTGACCGTAGGACTGAAGTCAAGACGCACACTGGGTCTGACAAGCAGCAAGTGAACAGCAAATGGCTGTGCTCCCTCCACACACCCCCCCGTAACTGACAGCCAAAGTGATCACACCACTCCACCTCCTCTGTCTCCATCCTTGCCAGTGGGACTCGCAGCTCTGCCTATTTCTCATCCTCATCTAAGCTAGATGTGTGAACTGCTTCAGCCAAGAGGATGTAGCGCCAGAGACGCCCCAATTCCAGCTCTAAGCCTCCAGGAGCCTGGTGTGTTACTGTTCCCTCTCAGAAGCCTGGAACCACTATGCAAGGAAGGCCAAGTGAGCCTGCTGGAGCATCAGCGTGGAACCCACATCCTTGTTACTCCAAACCCCATGTGAGGCCATTTCAGACGAGGAACTCCTTGCTATTGCACCAGATAACCCAAAGCATGTAACCCTGCTAACACCATCCAAGTTTGGTTCTGATGTGAGAAATAAGATGCTTAGTGTCCTGACCACTAGGTATGAAACTTGGACTTGCTTGTTACGCAGGAGTAGCTCACTGATGCATATATATATATACAGGTCTACTCTTCTCTGCTTCTTACCTCAGACCAGTTTGAGCTTTGGCCAACCAGACTTACCCATAGCTGTAGTTGGCAGGCAGTGGGTAGGGAATGTGCCCCCGGGGCATCAGAAGCAAAGTACGCCCAAGGTGCCAAATATTGCAGACAGACAAGAAGAGGAAGGAAGCCCTGAGGCTGATGCCCTGTTCATAAAGGAGCTGCAGAAAAAGGAGAGCAGCATCAGGATAAAACCCATACCCACAAGAACATTTTGGACAGCAGCCAAAAGACAGAAGCAACCAAAGTGTCTATAAATGGATGAATGAACAAAATGTGACGTATCCATCCAATGGAATATTATTATTCAGCCTTTAAAAAGAAAATCCCGGCATGTGTCATCCCAATACAAATGATAGGACACCAAGTGAAATTAACCAGTCACAAAAAGCAAATTTTGTAACATTCTACTTACAGAGGGCTTCCTAGGATGGTCAAGTTCCTAGGAAGCAGAATGGTACTTGCCAGGGACCAGGTGGGGGTGGGAGGAAGGAGGAACTGGCATTTAATGGGCACAGGGTTCCAATTTTTTAAATATTTTATCATTTTTATTTTACATGTATGAGTGTATTGCCTGCATGTGTGTAAGTGCACCTGTGTCATACAATGTCCATGGAGGTCAGAAGACGGCCTTGGGTTCCCCTGGGACTACTTAAGGATGATTGTTATCTACCATGTGGGTGCAGGGAACTGAACGTGGGTCCTTGGCAAATGCAGCCAGTGCTTTTAACTGCTGAGCCATCTCCAAGCCACCAGGGTTCCAATTTTATAGAGATAGGTGATGGTGCTCACTGCACAACCACTTGAATTCACTTAATACTACTGAAGTGTACACCAAACATGAGTATGGAGCCAGGCATGGTGGTACATACATGCCTTTATATTTTTTTGGTCTTTTCGAGACAGGGTCTCCCTGTAGCCCCAGCTGTCCTGGAACTCGCTCTGTAGACCAGGCTAGCCTTGAACTCACAAAGATCCGCCTGCCTCTGCCTCCCGAGTGCTAGGATTAAAGGCATGTGCCACCATACCCAGCCATACATGCCTTTAATCCCAGCATTAAAGAGGCAGAGGCAGGTGGATCTCTGTGAGTTTGAGGCCAACTTGGTCTACATAGTGAGTTCCAGGCTAGCTGGGGCTATAGGAAGACCCTGTCTCAAAAAAAAAACAAACTGATAAAAACAAATAAATAAATAAATAAAAATATTTGATTTATTATTTTTATCCTATGTGTAAGAGTTTTTCCTGCATCTATGTAAGTGCATTCATGCACGCAAACTACTAGAAGTCAAAAGAGGGCAGCAGATCAGATCCCCTGGAGCTGGAGTTACAGGTGGTTGTTAGCTGTCAAATGGGTGCTGGAACTCAAACCAGGATCCTATGGAAGAGCAACAGTGCTCTTAACCACTGAGCCATCTCTCCAGCCCAAATAAATATATTTTAAATGATTAAAATAGTAAATATATGCTAGATGTATTTTAGCATACGTAAAAAACTGAGACGGGGCTGGAAGTCCCATTTCCAAGGCATTTCAACATGGCCTCTTGCCTATCCTGAGCTATAAAAGGCCCTCTGCCCTCCAGGTGCCTTCCCCCAGGGCCTAGCCAGCAGCCAGGGTGCTATCTTGTCGAAAGGCCCACAGCCTTGTGGAAACTTCTCACATGACTCTCCAGGATCTTCTAGCCTAATGGTTTTCCCTTCCCAATGGCAAGAAGGCCTCTGGTCACATTTTCACATGGTTTAGCTTACAAAGCAACCACAGAATCCCCTTTCCCTTCGTTCTCTTAAGTGGCTGTCGTAATATGAAAGAAACCTCTAACAATCAACTTCTGGGTTGGAAACCACTGACAGAGACCACTTTCTTCCTTTCACATTTCGTGACATTGAGATCTGAAGAGGAACAATGAATGACAGGTCCTGATGGTCAAAAACCCCAGCTCCTGTTCCAGCCCTTCCCTTCTTCCTCTGGAGAAAAAGGAGAGGAGGAGGTGCAAACAAGGGCAGAGGGAAAGTAGAAAATGACTTGTGCACCTGCAGGACCAAGTCCAGAGTGTCCCAGGGGCTCAGACTCTGCTCAAGGTGCTTGGCCAACTGAGGTTCATTAGCCCACGGGTGGCCTAACAAAGTCCAGAGGGATCCTCAGCTCCAGATCAACTTTCTTTCACCAATGTAACAGCCATTTTGTCCTCTAGTTTGTTGCCTCATAATCAAAGCACGGTTGCTACAGTACCAGCCATTGCAACTTCCACTGCAACATCCAAAGAGGAAGAGTGAAAAACAAACCACAAGGAAGAAGGCTTTTCATGGTTGACGCAGGGTGTCATGCAGTCCAAGCTGGCCCCAAGTTCACTGTATACCAGAGGATGACCTTGAACTTCTAATCCTCCTGCCCCCACCTCACTAATGCTAGGACTGCAGGCTTGGATCACTGTGTTTAATTCACACAGTGCTGGGTTGAACCCAGGGCTTCATCCATGCTAGGCAGGCACTCCACCAAATGAGTGACAGCCCCAGCCTGAGGGCTTCTGTTCCCACCTTCCTTCAGGAAGGAAATGTCCTCTGAAGTTCTGTATCAAACGTTTCCTTTATCTCATTCCCAAAGACAGAGTTTGCCATGGTTCCCTTAGACCAATCAGACTTCATCTCATGTCCTGGGCCAGTCACTGGCCAGATAAAACTGTTAGGAATGACTTAAATACTAAAATCACTACAAAGCCAGATACAGTGACACCTGCTTATAATCTTGATACTTGAGGACTAAGGCAGAGAGTTTGACAGCAACCTGCCCTACACGGTGAGACCCCCATCTCAAAAGTAAATTAATTAAAGTGGGGTGTGGGAGCACGTATGTGTAATCGCAGCACTAGGAAGAGTGAGGAAGGAAGATCATGAGTTTAAGACTAGCCTGGACTATACAGTGAGTCTCAAGCCAGCTAAACTACAGAATGCAACCCTGTCTTTAAAAATAGCAAGAAGCTGGGGATGGAGAAATGGCTCAGCGGTTAAGAGCACTGAGTGCTCTTCCAGAGGATCCAGGTTCGATTCCCAGCACCCACATGGCGGCTAAGAACCGTCTTTAACTCCAGTTCCAGGGGAATCCAATGCCCTCTTCTGACCTCCACAGCATTGCACAACATGGGTGCACCAACCTACATGCAGACAGTACACTCATACACATAAAAATAATAAAAAAGGGGGCTGGAGAGATAGCCTAGCGGTTAAGAGCACCAACTGCTCTTGCAGAGGACCCAGATTCGATCCCCAGCACCCACATGATGGCTAAGAACCGTCTGTAACTCCAATTCCAGGAGAACTCCAGTTCCAGGGGAATCCGAGACCCTCTTCTAACCGCCACGGCATTGCACGACACGAGTGCACAAACCTGCATGCAGACAGTACACTCATACACATACAAAAATAAATAAAATTTAAAAAAAAGAAATTCTTTAAAAAATTAATAATAATAGAAAATAAAAAGCAAGAGGCTGGAGAGATGGCTCAGCGCATAAGAGCACTGTCTGCTCTTGCAGAGGACTCAGGTTCAATTCTCAGCATCTGCATGGCAGCTAACAACCATCTGTAACTCCAGTTCCAGAGGAATCCAACACTCTCTTCTGACCTCCACGGGCATTGCATGACACTTACATACATGCAGGCAATATACTCATACACGTAAAATAAAAAGAATAAATAATATATTTGTAAGTAAAAATAACAATAATAATTAATTTAATTAAACAACAAAAGTTTGTTCCCCTGATACTCGTCACCACCCTTGAGAGGGCTGGAAAGGCCTCTGGGTGGTTCCTGATTCCTTCTCTTCACCCTCCCACCTCATTAATCTTCCTAGTTACTTTTCTATTGCTTTGATAAAATGGTCTGACTAAGCCAGATGTGATGGCTCACAACTTTAATGCCAGCACTCAGGAGGCAGAGGCAAGCAGTTCTCTGTGAGTTCAAGGCCACCCTGTTCTACATCCAGGCTAGCTGGGGCTACGGGGAGACCTTGTCTCAAAAAGACCAAAAATAAAAACTAAAAAAGTCTCACCAAAAGCAAGTTGAAGTGGAAAGGGTTTGTGTTATCTCACTCTTCCAAGTGACTAGCCATCACTGAAGGAGGCCAAGGCAGGAACTTAAGCAACCCCTCCTGCCTGGAGGCAGGAGCTGAAGCGTGGACCACATGGAACACAGCCAACTAGCTTGCTCCTCTGGCCTGTGCTCAGCCCACTTTCTTATACATCCGAGTACCACTTGCCCAGAAGTGGAAGCATCTGCCTCACAGACATGGGCACAGGCCAGTCCGATAGAGGAACTTCCCCAACTTCAAGTCCCTCTTCCCAGGTGTGTCAAGTTGACAAGTGAAGTAACCTAGCCTATTATCCAAATCAAGAAGCTCTCATCAGGAAATGGTCCCTTCTAAAGGGGGTCCTGGTCTCTGCCCAACCCTGGCCCAAATATACTATGGCCAGATCTTCCTTATTTACCACACAGAATCTGGGTTAACTATGAAGAAGGGGCTTATGTTTACAAGCTCAGCTCAAGAACCAAACAGGCCTAAGTTCAGGTTCAAGTATCGGTGACAAGCCATAGAACTTTCAGCACGCATTTGATCTCTCCAGGAAAATGGAGCTGAAATAGTCTCTACCTCAAAGGCTGACAGAAGTCATGTGGGGCTCACAGGACAAGTATCTGCACTAGATAAGGGCTCAAGTGCTTAATAAATTTTGGCTTATGGTATTACATGTACATGTGCATGTGTGTGTGTGCGTATGGAGGACAAGGACAGCCTCGGGTGTCGCTCCTCTCAAGCCGTCCACCTCGTTTTCTGAGACAGGGGTCTCACTGACCCGGGCTGGCCCCAAGCCCCTGTCTCCACCTCTCCTGCACTGGGGTAACAACTGTGCACCATAACACCCAGCTTTTTTTAACAAATTTTTAAATTTATTATTGTTATTAAACTATTTCCATACATCATACATCATTTCTCAATCGAATTTAGAGTCACTTCCCTTTCCATGCTGCCCATCCTACCCAAGCTCCTGCACTCTGCCACACATGTCCGGCCATCCCGCTCCCCAGTCCTTCCAGAGGTTTTTTTTTTTTCCCCCAGTTCTTTCATTGTTGTTCTCCCCAACCTGTATTGCTTCAATACATATATACATATATACACATACATAAATATATACATATGTACATACACATATCACCTGAGTTGGATTATTATTATATTTTTTTTTTTTTTTTGCTAAAAGATGTCATGTTTTCCAGGGCACCACATGGATGGGAGTCGGGGGACTTCTCTGACTCTGCCCCAAGAAGGACCAGACAACGTGGCCCAGGTGCATGATGCTGGGTGGGGCAGCGGTGTGCAGTGGCGTGGAATTGGAGGCCTGTGATTGGCTCTGGGAGCTGACGTCATTTTGCTTATAAAAGCAGGCTATAGCAGGCAATAAACTGAATTTTCCATTACCATTGTTACAGAATTCCTGGCCATCATTTTTTGTGCACATACAGGCCAAAGCAGGCCCGCGTTTCATTCAGGTGACCAGCGGGTTGGACAGGAGTCCTTGGTCCACCAATCTGGGTAGCTGGTGTGGTGAAGTGAGTTGTGAGTGGACATAGGCTGAAGATAGGCCATCAGCCATCAGCCTGAAATTCCTGTCCAGAGGCCACCTGGACAGGTGGGAAATGACGGCCAAGAGTGGAAAACATTCCGTTGTCCCAGGCAAAGGACCTGAGGTGGAAGGACCTCTCAGGTCGGGTTACGAAAGTAACCGGCTGACCTCTGCGTCAAGAGGTCAGTTCCCTACAATGGCCACAGGCAGATACTGTGTTCCCCTTTCCCTTAGCAGAGCTGCATTATACCAGTTCCTTACAAAGGAAGCTCCTTACACTTAAGGAAGTGTTTGAAGTTTCCTCCTTAACACCCATCTTTTTTATTCGGGCTCTGGGAAGCTAAGTCAGGTTCTCCTGTTTATACAGCCAGCACTTTATTGACTGAGCTATCTCCTCGGCCCCAGTTATTGGTATTCTTACCTTAATGATAAGGAAGACTGCAGAGGAAGAGTCAAATGCTCCGTTGTAGAGGGTGATAATGGTTGAACGATGTCTGCCAAAGAGGTTCCCAACCTGGAGAAGACAAGATAAGCCTAGATCACTTATTAGTTCATGAAACAAGTATTTCCCTAGCACTCAGCACGGACCGGGCATGTATCATATCCCAACTCCCTTCCACCCCAATTGCTCCCACCCTGGCTTGGGCCAACCCCCGAATAAGCAGACAACTGTCGAAGATATTTCTCCCTCCACCCGTGTCCCCGCCTCCCCTAAGTGCCTAGGACAAGAGGGAAGGGAGTAGGCTTATACCTGTAGGTTGGTGATAAGAAACAGGATTCCCCCAACTGTGAGCATGGGCATAGCCAGGAAGAGCAGCATGGCAGAGCCTGAAACCAAAGTCACAGGAGGGGTGAGGTCATCGCAGACCTAACACAGAGCCGCTACAACATACATACTCCCCTCTCCTCAAGGAGGCCCAAGCTCCTACCAGCTCCAAACTCTCACCAACACAGCACTCAGAGCCTTAATCCAACCAGCCTGCTAGCATTCCTTGAGGGCCTTATGGAATGGTCAAGACTCTCCTTTCATGCCTGCAGAGGTATCCTGAGACACCTCCCAAACATGGTGCCCAGTGTATATTCTACCACAAGCATGTTCTACCATCATGGAAGAACAGGGCTCTGGAGTCAGCCCCCAAGTCCAGCCTCAAAATCACTGCATGATCATGACCTTCGGCTTCGGAATCTGTAACTCACCCACCTGTTAAAGGAACAAGAGTCTCTATCTCCCCTGCCTCATTAGAGCGCTGTGAGAAAGGAATGGGGAAAAGCGCACGGCCTTTCCCTTCCTTCGTGCCAGGCAGAGCTTGGCAATGGATGCTGCATGGGCAGACATAGTCCTTGCTCTTAAAGAAGCTCTTCTTGATGTGGAAGGAAAATGCTTCAACAGGCCTTGTAAGTGTTGGATAATCTCAGAGTGACTCACAGGCCAACGGTACGAAAAACCCTTCATAAACTAATCTTTACCAAACCGCAGACTTCTGCTCTCTTTCAGGATGCTGGCCATCATCCATGCCTACTTTATTATTTGTTCAAATGTTTTCCTTAGGGGATAGAAGTGTGGCTCCAAGGCGAAGTGCCTGGGTGGGGTGTGTGATAACCTCAGTTTGAGCCCTACCTCCCCCCAAAGTTTTAATTTGACTCACTTCTACCCAGAAGAAACCTATTTTTGAAAGATATTTTGTATCACTACTGTAAATAGAAACACGTTGTCAGGAATAAAAGTAAATGTAAAAAAAAAAAATACAAAGAGAAAAACATTGTTACTAAATTGAAGCAACATTGTCAGCACTGGAGGCACTTGCCCTGGGATGTTTAAGATCTATTGATCAGTGGGGCAGTCCTTCTCACACCAAACCTTTCATAGAATCAGAAAGAATGAGAAAGCAATAAAGGGAATTTTCGCACCTGGTGATCCAAAGCCTGTTGCAGTAATAATTGTGTCTAAGCTCCTGAGATTCCCTCTCGTTCACATTCCCATCTATTTCTTTGTATGTATGTCTGTACTGACACATATGTGGAGGTGAGAGGACAACTGTGGGAGTTGGTTCTCTCTTTCCACCATGTGAGCCCCCAGGAATTTAACTTGGGTCATCAGGCTTGGCAGCAAGCACCTTTATCTGCTGAGCCGTCTTGATGAGCCTCTAACAGCATCTTAATAGCTATCACTTTATGCTTTGAGAAAACCTGGAAAGAGATGACTTTAGGGGATTCACACTACTTACCATTCACTTTCTGTCCTTATCAAATGGACATCTCTCCTAATGAGCTAAAGGTTACAGATCAGTTTCACAATAAAATCATGATTGCCTCAAAACTTTTCCCAAAACAAAAAAAAAGTCCTGTTTCATGGAAGAAGAGGTGATTTTTGCTAGGCTGGTGAGATGCTTTAATCAATATAGTGCTTGCAAGCATAATGACCCAAATTTGATCCCCAGATCCCATATAAAAAGCCTGGCATGGTGGCTTTATAATCCCACAGCTGGGAAAGCAGAGACAGGGAGAGCCCTGGGACTTGCTGGCCAGTTGGTATAGCCTGATCAGCAAGCTCTGGGTAAGGCAAGAGAAGAGACCCTGTCTCAAAAAAACCAAGGTGAGCCGGGCATGGTGGCGCAGAACACGCCTTTAGTCCCAGTAGTGAGACCCTGTCTAAAAAGACAAACAAAAAAACAAGGTAAACCAGAGGTAATGGATGGCTACAAGAAAATAGTGTTTTCTGCATGCAGCAGGGCAGTTGTGCACACGGACCTGAGCAGTTGTTGACAAAATGTGTGACATGTGCACAAGTTCAAACCAGCTTGGGTGGGGGCATCCCTGACTGTTAGCAATCAGTTTTATTTCAGGGTGTGACCCCTGGTACGTCAACCTGCTCTAGGAGACAGACCCACACAAGAGCATTGGGCACACAAATTGGACTGGATGAGCTTTAAAAAAAAATAAAACAAGCCGGGCATGGTGGCATGCCTTTAATCCCAGCACTCAGGTGAAAGAGGCAGGAGAACCTCTGTGAGTTCAAGGCCAGCCTGGTCTACATAGTGAGTTCCAGGACAGCTAGGGCTACAGAGAGACCTTGTCTCAAAAAGACCAAAAAAATAAAAAATAAAACAACTCTGAGCCATCTCTCCAGCCCCACCCCCCAAGAATGACTATATATATACATATTCCAGCTGGCCTGGAACTCACAAAGATCCACCTGCCTCTGACTCCCAAGTGCTAGGATTAAAGGCATATGCCACCACACCTGGCTCCCCCAGAATTTTTTTTTCAGAGACAGGGTCGCCCTATAGCCCCGGCTGGCCTGGAACTAGCCCTGTAGAGCAGGCTGGCCTTGAACTCACAGAGATCCACCTACCTCTGCCTCCCGAGTGCTGGGATTAAAGGTATGTACCACCACACCTGGCTTAACTGGTTCTTAGCCGCCATGTCGGTGCTGGGAATCGAACCCAGTTCCTCTGCAAGAGCAGTCGGTGCTCTTAACCACTGAGCCATCTCTCCAGTCCCCCAGGATATTTTTTAAAAGGTGAATGGCTCCCAAAGAACACCCAAGGCAGACCTCCAGTCTGTACACGCATGTGTAAGTGCGTGTGGACACCCACGTAATGATATAATAAACAAGCAGAGGATTCCTGCTCAAAAAGTACAAACATGACTCTGATCCCCAGATTTGCTCAACACAAGTGGAGACATCCTGTAACATCTGCTGGCTCCAGCACAGCTGTTACACAAACACAGTTGCATACTTTCATTTCTCAATCCCCAAAGTTGAACCACCCGACCTGACCCCGGGGAGGAATGATGGAGTAGGAGTCTTCTGTTGGCCAGGATAACCAGTCAGGGTCAAGAAGCCTGCCTTCTGGGCCCACTTCCCACTAATTTCTCTGTGGCCTCAGGCAAGTCTTCTCCTCCACCTCAATTTTCTCCTCTACAGAACAAGATGGGAGAAATAAACCAGACTGGAATTCCTAGCCCTTTACAGACAGGTGAGAACTGAAGACAAAGGTTTTTGGTATGATAGGATTGTCCGTTCTGACTCTGCTAAGTGAGGATATTTTCCAAAATAACCCTGCATGTTACAAAAACCAAGAGAACATTTTAATACTATAAGGACGCAATCCTTTCCTCGGTAGAATGAACTCACAGATTAGCAACAACTCGGCAACTCTCAAGGATTCTTTCAAACTGTGGCTCTCTGAAAAGTCACGGGCCTGCGCCTTCTGCACCTGCCCCATCTATCCGCTCGCTGAGCTTGTCTCTCCCACCCCAGAGTCAGCACGCACCTGCAGAGGTGAAGGCGATGGTGAGTGTGGCGCAGGTGTAGAAACATCTGAAATACAGAAGCATCTAGTTAATAGAAGAAACCTGAGGACGCAGCAGGATTCTGCTCCCCTGTCCTCCAACATTTGAACTTGACCAAATCTTTATCCCTGGGAATTCTCAAGGACTCAGATGCCTCTGACAGACTCAGCACCACTGAGCAGCCCCTGAGGCTTGGTCCTGACCCCACAGGTAGTAAGTGTGAGGATTAATCTCAGTTGTCAACTTCATAAGAATCACCTGGAAAATAGGCCTCTGGCTATGTGGGTGAGGGATTATCCTGATTATTGATGAGGACCCATCTTGACAGTGGGTGGGACCATTCCCTGGGCAGGGGATCCTTGACTAAAATGGTGAAAGCAAGCTGAGCATTGGCAGGTATCTGTCCCTCTGCTTCCTGATTGTGGATGCAAAGTGGCTGATCCCTCAAGCTCCTGTGACAGTGGACCAGAACCCAGAAATGTGAGCCAACAGAAACCCTCCCTTCAGTTACTTTTGTCAGAGTCTTTTATCCCAGAAGCAGGAAAATTAACTAAACAGTATGACAATGGCTCATCCCAGGCTTCGGGGCTAGGCTGGGAGGTCTTGCCATCAGCTAAACACAAGATGTGTGCAGGTCACTGCGCAGGCCCTCTTATCCTGAGCTCAGCCCCTGGGGAAAAAGGGTTGGTGCCTGATCTGCAAATCAAAAAAGTTCTAGTTCCTTCTTGGACCGGGCACCGTCCTACTCAGGCCCTCAGCAGCCTTTTCCTAAAATGGAAAAGATTAGAGTTACCACATGCAGCTGAGGTTAGCTATTAATCTGACCTAAAAGAAAAATTGTAAACTTACCTAAAACATTATCAAGATTGATTGACTCTGTGTGTGTGTGTATAACTGGATTGTGTAGTTCTTGAAAGTGAACTTTAAAAAAAAAAAAGATTTGTTGGGGGCTGGAGAGATGGCTTAGCGGTAAGAGCACCGACTGCTCTTGCAGAGGAGCCAGATTCGATTCCCAGTACTCACATGGCAGCTAAAAACCATCTTTAAGCTGGGCATGGTGGCACACCACCTTTAATCCTAGCACTTGGGAGGCAGAGGCAGGAGGATCTCTGTGAGTTCAAGGCCAGCCTGGTCTATAGAGTTCCACGCCAGCTGGGGCTATAGGGAGACCATGTCTCAAAAAGACAAAGAATTAAAAAAAAAATTTTTAATTTATTTATGTATGTGTATGAATGTACTGTCTGCATGCAAGTTTGTGCACCCCTGTCGTGCAATGCCTCGGAGGTCAGAAGAGGGTGTCGGATTCCCCTGGAACTGGAGTTCTCCTGGAATTGGAGTTTCAGATGGTTCTCGGTTGCCATGTGGGTGCTGGGGATCAAACCCGTGTCCTCTGAAAGAGCGGCCGGCGCTCTTAACCGCTAGGCCATCTCTCCAGCTCAATTAATTAAAAAAATTTTTTAAAAAGATTTGTTGAGCTGGAGGGATAGCACAGCCATTAAAGGCTAAGGGTAACAACAAAATGTTGAAAAAGATTTGGTTTTCTTTTTTCTTGGTCTTTTCGAGACAGGGTCTCCCTGTAGCCCCAGCTGTCCTGGAATTCACTCTGTAGACCAGGTTGGCCTTGAACTCACAAAGATTCACCTGCCTCTGCCTCCCAAGTGCTAGGATTAAAGGCGTGTGCCACCACGCCCAGCTGGTTTTCATTATTTTTAATTAATGTGTATATGTATGGGTGCCTATGGTTATATGCCTGTCAGTGCAGATGCCCAAAGAAGCCTCTGGATCCCATTGAGCTGGAGTTACAGATGGTTTTATAGGCCATCTGACATGGGGGCTGGGAATTGAATTTGGGTCCTCTGGAAGACCAATATGTGCCCTCTCTCCAGCCTCAAGGTTGAACTTTAAAGATAAAAACCTGTTGAGTGCTGGGCGTGGTGGCACAAGCCTTTAATCCTAGCACTTGGGAGGCAGAGGCAGGCGGATCTTTGTGAGTTCAAGGCCAGCCTGGTCTACAGAGTGAATTCCAGGACAGCTGGGGCTACAGGGAGACCCTGTCTCAAAAAGACAAAAAACAAACAAAAAAAAACCTGTTGAAATGGTGTTGCAATGTCAAAAGGTGGGACACACCTGTTTTAGACTGACCTAGATCCAGACTCAAAGTTCTAGAGTAAGACTTGGCAGTGCAGCTGAGAAGCAGAGTGCTGGCCCAGCATGCATGAAGCCCTGGGTTCTATTCCCAGCACCCTTAAAAGCAAACATTTGAGGGCAATTGTTCCAGAATAGGGGCTGGAGAGATGGCTCAATGGTTAAGAGCACTGGCTGCTCTTACAGAGGACCTGAGTTCAATTCCCCACTCCCACAGGGCAGCTAACAACCATTCATAACTCCAGTTCCAGGGGAATCTGACACTCTCTTCTAACCTCCATGGGCATTGCACTTACACAAATGCAGGCAATATACTCAGATACATAAAATTAAAATTATAAAAAAAATTTTTGATCTATGTGAAACAAGGGTCTCCCTGCAGCCCTACCTGGCCTGGAACTTACTTGGTAGACCAGGCTGGCCTTGAACTCACAGAGATCCACCTGCCTCTGCCTCCCAAGTGCTGGGATTAAAGGTATAGGCCACCATACCTAGCCATAATAAAATATTTTAATAAAAAAATTCCAAAATAATCCCAGTGTTACAGAGATCCCTTAGCAGTGGAGGACTTTGTAAGTCATGAAATAATAAAAGCGGTCCCCTGAAGCGGGAGAACAAAAAGGGGGAAGAAGGTGGGGTGGGACAGTAGAGGTAACGGGAAGCCAAAACCCAAGCATGTCCGACTTAGTCACTATTCACCCAAAGGCTTAAAGGAACTAGCTTTACATGTGCTTAAGCAGTCCTCCCAACCTTCTGACAAGCGTTAACACATGCCGCTCTATCAGCCTGAACTCAGCAGACCACCTGCTTATCAGTGAACCTAGCTGTGAGCATAGAGATCAGGAGCCTGCAGCACCCTGAAAAAGCAACATGAGGTCCCTAGAACGCTGGCTCATTTGCAAAGGAACCCCCTATTGCAGGGGGGAATGCCTCATGCTTCCCTTCATGTCAAAGGAACCTGAAACTCTACCACTGAGGATACCCAGCAAATGGAGTCGGGAGGATGAAGATGCTGCCTGGGCTACTGGATGTGAGGCCCGGAGGAGGCAAGGCAGGCAGATAGCATCGGTTGTAAATTGTACTCATTTTGTAACCCTGGCCCTGGAACAAGACTCTCAGGAAATCGGCCTGGGTTCCTGCTTCACTGAGAGGTAAGAAGATGACACATTGCTACTGTGCAGGGGAAGGAGGTGCGAAAGGGGAAGCGAGGGACGCAGGTGGGCCTGCTGAAGAGTCCACATCTGCCAGCCAGCGGCCAGCCAGGGTTTCCCTCCAAACCGCACTGTTGCCTGAACACTCTCGTACCTCTGCTGTGGCTGGGGCTCCCCACTTACATGGCGAGGAGGCGGGCCACGGTGGTCTTGAAACGGTCAAAGATGTAGCCAATGGGGAAGGTCATGAAGTTGTTCATGAAGGATGCCAGGGTGAAGATGAGTGAGAATCTCTCATCCTGGGCTTTGCAGCCTGGGAAAGAGAAGCTCTCAGGAGCCCAGAATACATGAGCCAAAGTCCAGTCAGTACCCCCAGACTCCCTGCCAGCCTAGCTCCGCTCCACCGTGGACAGCTGGCTGAGTAAAAAGCTGACCTTCAATTTGTGTTAAAATGCAGCTGTCTCCAATGGCCCTCAAGAGGGGGGTGACCCTGATGCTCCCTCTCCCACGGAAATACTGGCAAGATGGGTAGGGACTGGAGTCCTTCCCGCCCCATCCTACCTCCCAGGAATCAGGCTTAGTTTCCTTTAGAAAAGGCATCTTTGTGCTTACCCGGCTGCCCGGTGGCACTGTGACTGGTATTGTGGGAGCCATCCTGCTCACACAGCTCTGCAAAGTAACCCTCCGTTTTGAACACAAACACCAGCGACGTCCAGCCGAAGAGAACTCCAGCAAAGCCCAGGCATTCCAGCAGCCCAGTCAGGAGGGTAGCCAAGCGGAGAGGCAGGCCCTGGCCCGCCATGACCCAACGTAAAGTGGATCCTCAAATCCCACCCTTGCCTCTTGGGACTGACCACAGGTCTTGGCGAGTGGATACTTGGAAAATTCCTTTCGGAAGCCCTTGCCTTCAAAAAGCCCTCTGTTTCCAACTGTCTCCTGGCGACACAAGAAGCACCATGGGATTGCTTGTTTGGATCCTGTAAAATCAGGCAGGGGTTGCTTGGAACAGGCTTGTTGCGGGGAGGGGTCTTTTAGGGGAGGAACAGGATGGTCTAGCCTATTGTCAGAGAATTTGGGAGTGAAAACTTTCAAATATGGGGAGGGGGGAGAGCTCAGCCAGAGCACTTGCCTGGAGTCCAGTCCCTACCATAGAAAATAAATAAATAAATAAATAAATAAATAAATAAATAAATAAATAAATAATAGTAAATAATGTTCTTAACCCGCCCCCCCCATTATGGACTACGAGGAACCACGTAAGAGATAAGGCAGATCTAAATGGAACTCCTGTGACAGATTTTTAAAAAAAGTACTATACACAAAGTATAGCAGAAGAGACCGCAGGAACCCGCAACTTGAGTCTGAACACTGTCCACTGAAACACCTGAGCCTGGCATGCGGACCTTCCACCTGCCAACGCTTCCAGTCTAGCGGTCTGAAATGTCCAACTGCCCATAATGCACAAACACCTCTGAAGGTTTTGTGAACCTGCCCCAAGGTCACACAGCTAGTTGTTCACTACCCAAAAATATACCGACCTCAACACGACCCTTACCTAGGACCACAGTCCCCCAATCCCGCTGTCTCTCCAGATACCCACCAACTTCTACCGGGGCCAGAGGTTCCCCCCCACCCCCCTCCCCGCTGCCGCCGCTCCAGCCAGCTCAGAGCACCCGCAGAGCCACAGCGCCGCGCTGCAGCCCCCGGCCGCCCGGATCCCACGGCCCTTCTCGGCCCTGCTCCGCCCCGCTCGGTCCACGCGGACCCGCTCCACGTCCTACCTGTGCGCAGCGCGCCGGCTAGCCGGGGTTCCCGCGCGCGCCTTGGCTGGGTTTCGCCCCTCTCGCCGCCCCTCCCTCCCAGTCCTCTATTCGCCTCCGCCCGTTCGCGCCCTCCAGCCCTCCAGTAGGGGACTGAGACCCGCCTCCCGGTCTCCATCACTTCCTTCTCTTTTTTTTTTTTTTATCTTTCTTTTTCTCTACTTTCTACAAGCCCCCTGGCAGCCGTGGAGGGATGCTTTTTGGCTTTGTTTTGTTGTTTTGTCTTTGGGAGATCCTCTGACTTGACGGGCTTTTAGCCTCTGGGTTCTTCTGCCTCTGCCTCTCCTAAGCCAGTTCGTTTTTTAACACCGTTCCACGCACAGGTCCACCCATGGAGATCAAGTAACACAGCTCGGAGGAAAGGAGGCATCTGCACGCAAGCACGAGCTCACACGCCCGATGTTTCCTGTGCTTTACTCTGTCCACTTGGGTGGGCATAACACATTGTTTCCCACTTGCCCATCAGCTCACTCCCACCCCCATCCTAAATTCACGCTGCCAGGAAATCCCTATCACAGAATCAGGGAGCTAGAATCAAGACTGCAGCGTTTTCAGACATCATCCCTGGAGGGGGGCTGCCTTTTCACCCTCATTGCCTCCTCCGAACCCCCACTTCACCCCCTGCCCAGGTTCTGAGGGAGCCTTCCCGCCAGACTGCATTGATTAACTATTCATCACCCCATTTTTTATTAATCAAAGACATACATAATTGCCCACCAAAGCTTGAGATCAGCACGAGCTGGCCAGCCCAACCAGCTGCGTGGCTCTCACTCCAGCCCAGAGCAAATGAGCTGATATCTTCCGCTCCTGGTACCACAGTTTCCTCTTTTCCATTTGAGGGACAGCTTCTTGCATAAGCCCAGCTTCCCAGCCCAGCCCTCTTTCTAAAGAAGAAATAGAAAGGTTCCTCTGAAGGCCAGAGCCAGGAAGTGTTTTCCAGATCACCAGCAAAACAAAGCATTAAGGAAGACTATTCGAGTGACCCACTGCACGAGGGAGGGTGCCGCCATCCTGCACCTAATGACTTTCCAGATGAGCAGGCTAAGACAGGCTGCAGCTGCTCAACTGGTCCTAAAAGGCATAAGAGAGTCATCTAAGGTCCTGGTGGAGCCCATGCAGCAAGCTGACCACAGAGGCAACTGCTGTCCCCTGTTGCAGCTGCGTACTAGGCCTGAGAAGGAGCATCAGGTGGAAACCTCAAAGGAACTTCCCCAAGGTCAGGCCACAAAGCTGTACTGTCCTTCAATCCCCAAAGCCGCGCTCTGAACACTCCCAGTCTTAACAAATGCTATTTGGACATGGCAGAAAACAAGTAATTTCTTCTTTCAAAAATGGGGGAAAGATGGAGCAGCTCAAGACGACAGGAACTACAGTGCAAGGTTTTCCATTTTCCTGCAAGTCACAGACACCGAAATGAATGCAAGTCTGGCCTTCTGCACTGGGCTTGCATTTTGCTCTTCTGAGGACATGGTGGGGAAGGAACTATCAGTAGCAAAGGAAGAACAGAAAAAGTCAAAGCTAAGACAAAGGGAATTTAGAATGCAAATCAGCAGGAGCCCTCAGAAAGGCCCAGCTTACAAGCTAGGACCAGAGCACAGGACCCAAGCAGGGCAGGCCTTCTAAGACTTAGTTCTCTCTCTTAACTAAGTGCCCCCACCCCATGCCCTACCCAGGTATGCAGAAAACACCACCTCTAGTAACAAGACAGGCCTACTGAAACTGTCAGGAGAGAATGTTAGAGTCCCTAAGTCATTCAGTTTTATTTGGTTCAAGTTCCAGCAGTGAGCAGAGGCAGATGCTATTCGGATCATTCTCCATGGAGGATTAACGTGCAACATCAGAGAGGAATGACTGTAATAAGGTCTGACGGGCTCAAGCGTCTTCATCCCTCCTCTCTTTGCCTCCTTCCTCTTCACCCTGCACCTTTTATCGATTGCTTAGCTCAATGGATGTATGTGAAGCACCAAGCTCTGTGATAGTGCTGGAATTCAGAGAAGAGATTCAATACGGTTCCCTCAAGTAGTGACCTCACTGGTGGGAAAACAACAACAACCACCTGAAGGCTAGAGGGAGGGAAGAATGCTCTTCCAGGCAGAGGCCAGCACAGCACTTTCACCAAGAGCATGGAGTCAGGGCAGAGCCTGGGCAGAGCAAGAACATTCAGGAACCAGCTGGAACAGACAGTGCGGAGGGTGCTGCCAAGACCCAAGGCCAGAGCGGGTGCTTGGGTGAAGGTGCTTGGATTTCAGCCTGTATCAGTCAATCATGTCCTATTGATTCCATCCCTTTATAGCTGTCCTGCCAATCCTTGGCCACTGCCACAGCCAGATATTCTTCATCTCTCACTCAGGCATTACCAGTCTCTGTGGAATCAGAGTTCCCATTTGATGACACTACTTATCTGTTCAAATTTTCTCCAGTCAAGCAGCTGGTAAGGACTGACCCAGGCTCAGGGGTACCAGCCATACACATCATATTACAAGGAGAGGGGGCTCTTATCTCCCAAATACTGGTACCAGGAGGACTTTTCCTTCCTGTCACTGGCACATTTAGGTACCCAGGCTCTACCTCATGGATGCTTTTTGGCAAGGTGGGGAAGTGAGCTAACTTATTAGTGGGTAAGTTAATTTATTAAAGTGGGGAACTGAGTCTGAAGAATGGTTAGCCATGCAGGGCAGTATGCATGAACTGCATTGGATCATACTCTGGGAGAAGGAGAGCTGATGCTGTAGCTCAATTAGCAGAGTTCTTGCCTAGCATGCACTAGACCCTGGGTTCTAACCCTATCACAGCATTAAAAACAAAAAAAGGTGTGGAGGTGCAGGCCTTTAATCACAGCACTAGGGATGTAGAAGCAAGAAGATAAGGTCAAGGTTCACCAGGGCGTGGTGGTGCACGCCTGTAATACCAGCACTCCAGAGGCAGAAACAGGCGGATCTCTGTGAGTTCAAGGCCAGCCTGGTCTACATAGTGAGTTCCAGGCCAGCTGGAGCTACCGGAAGACCCTGTCTCAAACGAAGGAAGGCAGGAAGGAAGGAAGGAAGGAAGGAAGGAAGAAAGAAAAGAAAAGAAAAGAAAAGAAAAGAAAAGAAAAGAAAAGAAAAGAAAAGAAAAGAAAAGAAAAGAAAAGAAAAGAAAAGAAAAGAAAAGAAAAGAAAAGAAAAGAAAAGAAAAGAAAAGAAAGGCATAGAGTACTCCTGGCATCAGACTGGCCAAGTACCGGGCAGTGACGCCTTCCAGTGAAGTCCCACTTTCCCTTGTCCTCGTCCTCAGTGGCCACTCCCAGGGCAGGGTTCACTCACTCTTTCCTAACCCTGTCCTAATGGATAACCCATGAGCCACCCACATCAGCTTTGATTACCAAGAGACCAAGAAAACAAACAAGCCAAACAAGTATAAGCTTTCTTTCTTTACGAAATCCTGCAAATCAAAATGTCTAGCCTGCCCACCTCCAGTCTAGAAAGGGGATTTGAAAACCTATTTTGAAAGTCAAAAGAGTAAACGTAAATGCAAACATTTTCATTTCCACTGGAGAGAAAATTTCCATCCTCCTGAGGAAATGCCAAAAGAAATCAACAGCCCATTGATACTCGGCCAATTACCAATCTCTCTGAGCTTCCACCCTTCATCTACAAACTTGGAGTTGGGTTGTGGTGTGTATTGTGTAGATAATGTAGGAAAATTGCCCAATTAGTACAGTGGCTGATTAATAAGTAGCAGCTATTGATGTTAACAAAAATTATTTAATTGCTGGAACACCAAAAAGGAATCATATCAAAAAAAGAAAATTAAGTTATATTTGAGAAGGATTGCAAAGTATCCCTCATCTAACAAAGAAACAAATGAGATAAAGGTCGCTGTGTCAAGGCTCAGTCATCACCTGTTTAAGGGCCCCAGTCACCAGCTCAGCCGTCCATGACAATGTCAGTGGCAGCCTCTCTTCCACCTTGCAGAGAACAGGTCTCCCCAGCCAGAGTGAGTTTTTGAGACAGGAACAGAAGCCCTGCCATGCCTGGCCTCCTGAGTCACCTTCCTGCCCCTAGGCTTCACTGCCCCATTGTAACAGTTACTTTCTCATTGCTGGGACCAAATAACTGACAGAATCAACTTAAAGCGGTGAAGGGTTATTTTGGCTGTGGTTTCAGAAACATTCCAATCCATCATGGTAGGACAGGCACGGCCATGTTCATAGTGACAGGAGCATGTGGCAAAGCCTCCTGTCAGCAAACCAGGAAGCAGAGAGAGATAGACCAGGACTAGAGCTGGGCTCTCCCTTCCAAAGCTCACCCCCCACCCCCCGTGACCTACTTTCACCAGCCAAGCGCCACCTGATAAAGACTCGGCATCCAACACCAGGGACCAAGCAATCCAAACACAAGGCTACTGTGGAGATGTCACACTCCAGCCATAATCTTCAGCTCCTGAGCCATCCCACAAAGCAAAATAAACTTAGTCCAACTTCAAAAGCCCCCAAATCTGTTTTCTCTCATAGCCTTAGTACTGTCAACACTATTCAAAATCTAAAGTGTTTTCTGAAATTAAAAGCAAACTCTTACCTCTGTGATCCTGTAAACATGAAAAACAAGTTACATACTTCAAAATATAAAAAAAAAAAAACCCACTCCCATTCAAGGGAAGATTGAACAAATTCAAGACCAAACACCAGCAGAGAAATATTAAACCCTGTGGCTTCATGTTCATCATCCAGAGCACATGGCAACATGATGTAAGTTCTAGCAAGCCTGAACAGCTGGTCCACTGTGCAAGGGACTTCTTTCTTTCCCTGGCTCCAGTCAGTACCTATTACTCTCCTCAGCAGATGTTCTGCTTTCCTGGAACATCCAACATTATAGGGTCTCCATTACAACTTAGGCTTCACCTCCACAGATTCTTATATAGTTCACCCAGAAAGGGAGCTCCCAGGTAGAGAATCCAACCCTAGCCCTCACAGGCTTTTGCTCTTTCTGGGGCTTCTGCACAAGCTCCCTTAGCCCTATAACTCTTGCATTCCATTTATCATTATTATTACTATTACATTGCATATGTCTGTGTCTGTGCCTGTGTCTGTGTGCACATGTGAAAGTCAGAGAACAACTCGAAGAAGTCAGTTCTCTCTTTCTACCACGTAGGTCTTAGGGATTGAATTCGGGTCATTAGGTTCGGCAGAAGCACCTTTACCAATGAAGCCACCTTGCCGGTCCAGCTCTTGCATTGAATATACCTTCGAAAAGACCCCTACATGGATGAGGCAAAGCTGTGCTGCTATCTCACGATGTACCCTGGCACCCTTGGACCATGACTGCAGTAGCCTCCCTGTGATAATGCATCCCTAGCTGGTGATTTGCAAGCAGGATGTCCCTGCAACTCTGTATTTTCAGGGACTCTCTCTTTAAAGGAGAGTCTTGCACATGTGTTTGTATTGGTGCATCCTGGAGCCTTCAACAGGTGGGGCCTCATGCTCAAGTTACCTTTCGTACTATCCAGGTGTAGTGTGTGGGCCTTCTTAATGTCACTAAGCACTTATCTCATTGTAAACCTGGCTAAAAGCAGCCAGCCACAACCATGCAACAGCCGGACTCTGCTATGCACTTTGCAGTTTCCACCACCAAATAAATTCATCCATTACTTTTGAATCCAGCCTCAGTCCAATGTCTAGGTTATGGGTAGAACACAGCCAGATTCTTTGTTACATTTGTAACATGAATGTATTCTAGTTCAGTTTTCAGTAAGATTTTTGTTTTTTGGTGTTTTGTTTTGTTTTTTGTTTTTGTTTTTGAGACAGGGTCTCCCTGTAGCTCCAGCTCTCCTGGAACTCACTCTGTAAACCAGGCTGGCCTTGAACTCACAGAGATCCACCTGCCTCAGCCTCCCAAGTGCTAGGATTAAAGGTGTGCACCAACACACCAGCTAAGATCTTTGTTCTTTTTTTTTTGGTCTTTTCGAGACAGGGTCTCCCTGTAGTCCCAGCTGTCCTGGAATTTACTCTGTAGACCAGGCTGGCCTTGAACTCACAAGATCTTTGATCTTATCTGAAAGTTCATGAGTATAGTCTGTACCATTTACATTTCTATTAGCATTTTAGTCTTTAGAACTCCCACCAGAATTACCCAGTAATCTCTACTTACAGCATTCTTGGAATTCTCTCTCCAAATTGTTCCATATTTCTCCTGCAAACCACTCCCAAAGGCATAAGGAGCACATATTCAGGTTTATCACAGTAACACCCCCCCACTCCTGATACCAATTTTATGTATTAGCTACTTTCCACATCACTGTCACAGAATACTGGACAAAAACATCTTAAAAGAAAAAAGATGTAATTTGGCCTATGATTTCAGAGAGATTTCTGTTCATTGCAGCAGAGAGGGCATGGTAGCATTCACAGCAAGGGGAGCATATGGTGGAGGCTCCTTACATCTGGGTGAGCCAGGAAATGGAAACAGTCAGGTGGTAACTAGAACTGGGAAATACCTTCCAAAGCTTCAGTGACATACTTCCACCAAGCACCCTACAACCCATAAAGACTTCCAGCCTTCCAAATAGTATCACAAAGGGCTGGAGAAATAGCATTGAGGCAAAGAACACTTGTAGTTCTTCCAGGGGGCCTGGGTTGGATTACCAGCACCCACATGGCATCTAACAACTACCCATAACTCCAGTTCCAAGGGATCAAACGCCCTGTTCTGGCCTCTGCAGGCACTGCATGCACATGGTGCACTTACACACATGCAGGCGACACACTCATACACATAAAATAAAAATAATGAATAAAATATTTTAAAATAGTACAACAAGCTGAAGGTCAAAGCAGGAGACAATGGAGGACATTTCAGAGTCAAACCATTACCTATATTCATCAGAGGACCATTTACAGGTAATTAGATTTTATTGGAACCAAATGCCTTCAGGCATTGTCTAAATCTGCAACTTTAAGGACCATGCAGGAGAACATTGTATCAACTCCAAGGTGAAGTCCACACAGAGCAGGTATCAGTGATACCTGCTCTTCGCTAAGCCCTGATCCTGTGCCAGAGTTTACACACTATTTCCCCAAAGACCAAATGTGTTAAAGGCTTGGTCCACAGGATGGCGCTATTGGGAAGTGGCAAAGCTTTTAGGAGGTGGGACCTAGAAGAGGTCATTAGGTCTCTAGAGATGTGTCCTCAAAGGCTTCCTGGCCATGAGGTAAGCAGTCTGCTTTACCATGTGCTCCCACCATCACAATCAGCTCCCTCCCCAGAGCCCTAAAAGCAAAGAGTTCACTTGGTCATAGACTAAGCTTTCTAAAACCCCCAAACCAGAATAAGCTCCTCACTCGTTCTTCCTCTCTCACAGGCAAGATGTCTCTCTATATCTCCAGCTGAACTCAAACTCATGATCCTCCTGCCTCAAAATCCTCCTGAATGCTAGGATTTCAAGCGTGTGCCACCATGCTTGGCCAGCCTTTGCTTTTTATTCTTTGAGACAGGATCACTGTATCCCGGGCCGACCTCAAACTTGCTATATACCTAAGGATGATCCTTCTGCTTCAACTCTCAAATGTTGGGATTAGATATGTACCACCATACCTGGTTTTATGCCATACAGGAGACAGAACTCGGGTTTTGTGCATGCTAGGCAATCACTCTACCAAACGAGCCACATTCCCAGCCCTAGCCTTTCTTCTTCAAAAGTTAATTGACTCTGGTATATTTTTATAGCGAAGGAAAGGTAGCACAGCATGTATTGGGCACCATTTTAATTGTTTTGTGCTTATTCTCTCTCTTGATCTCATTAGAGTCTCATTAGAACAAGAGTTCTTTTTTCTTTTTTTTTTTTGGTCTTTTCGAGACAGGGTCTCCCTGTAGCCCCAGCTGTCCTGGAACTCACTCTGTAGACCAGGCTAGCCTTGAACTCACAGAGATCCACCTCCCTCTGCCTCCCAAGTGCTAAGATTAAAGGCGTGCACCACCGATGTTCTTAATCCACCCTTTATCTATCCTCCTGGAACAGTTTGCCTGCTCCTCCCTGCAAGAACTACACAGGGCATGAGCCATGGAATTGCACTGACTGAACTATCAGTTACTAGATGCAGAAGGAAGGTATACATACTGCCTTCAGAAGGGATAGTTGATTAAAATGGTAGAAGCAATGCCAAGGGTCTGTGTCTCCCAGCCTCACTCACAGAACCACCCAAACCCACCCCAATACTTTCTCACAAGAAGGAGAAGTGGGTCCAGCAGATGGAAACATGATTCCTCAGTGAAAATAGCAGGAATGTTTACATCCCCAGCACCGCCCAGGATGAAAAGAACAGGAAGAAGCTGGCCAGTGGTTACCCCACTTCTGTTACTGGAAAAGACTCTGGGAAGCAGGGTGTGAGGGTTAACATCGATTGTCCGCTGGTGAGGATCTGGAATCCCCTAGAAGACACCCCTCTGAGCATGTCTATGAGGAGTTTCCAGACTGGGTCCATCGAGATGGGAAGACCCACCTAATTGTGGGCAGCACCATCCTATGTCCTGGGTCCCAGATGAGTCAAAAAAGTGAGCTAAGCCCAAGGAGTCACTTTTCTGCCTGTGGATGCAATGCGGCCAGCTGCCTCGAGCCCAGTCGCCATCCTTCCCTGCGGTGATGGAGTGTTCCCTCACACTGTGAGCCGAAATAAACCCTCCCTCCCTCCCTCCCTCCCTTCCTTCCTTCCTTCCTTCCTTCCTTCCTTCCTTCCTTCCACTGATTTTTTTCCAGGTAATTTATCACAGCAACAAGGTAACTAATACACAGAGAGGCCTCCACTTGCTGGGGACACCCATAGACTAGGACCCTCAAATGCCCTCTAAGCATGCCTGCCTATGCCTCTAGACCTCTCCCCTTCCTTTGTCTACCAGTCTGGAAGGGAGTTTGCAGTGGAATTAAGGGAAGACCCACTAGGATCTGTGAACCAAGCATGGGACGAGGAAGCCAGAGACCCGGCACACTGAGCATCTTTCCCTCTAGGTGCCACGGTTCCTTCCTCTAAGAGGCATGTGTTGAGGATCTCTCACCCCTACTTGCTGAAATGCTGGGCAGGGGCTGACGCTGGCCAGGGACCTGTCGTGAAGTGCAGCAGGTTGTCTGTAGGCACTGTCCTTCTCACCCTGAGAATGCTTGCTTGGAAACTGAGATGACCCGGACAGTGACTCAGAAACCATGGAAGCTCCCCCGCACTGGCTGATGAGGTATTATAGATTGTACACGCTGCTGTTCTCATCGGCTGTGAAACCACAGAACTGCTGCGCTCACTCTCAAGGAAGGAGCTCTCTACTACAAAGAACATTCTGCCCTCCACATCTGAAAGCTAAGGGTCATCACTAACAGAGCCACCTCTGGGGCATGAGGGATGTAGCAGGTGCCAAATGAGTCTCCTTCCAGAAATGTGCTTCTGAAAATACCCTTCGGGGCATTCATAGACAAGAAGTAATGGCAACAATTTACTGGGTGTCACCTGTGAGCCAGGCCTCAAGCTAAAAGGGAGTTTGATGGGGAGGGACTTACTTATTTTACTCGATGTGTAGGAGTGCATTGCCTGCATGGTATGTAAGTGCCCCACGTGCACGCAATACCCAGGGAAGCAAAAACGTTGTGCCACATCTCCTGAAACCAAGGCCACAGTAGATTTTCAGCTGCAATGTGGGTGCTGGGAACCAAACTGGGATCCTCTGCAAGAACAGCAAATACTCTTAACTGCTGAGCCATGTCTCCAGCCCCAGGCTTAGAGTTTTATATCCACAGATTCAACCAACTGTACGTCAAATATTCACAAAAAGTTATATCTACACTAAACATGTAGCAATCGTTTTCTTTTGTCATTATGCCCCAAATAATACATGGATATAGATAGATAGATAGATAGATAGATAGATAGATAGATAGATGTTTGTTTTGTTTTGTTGAGTCAAAGTCTCATTTAGCCTAGGCTGGCTTCAAAATCAGTACATAGCTGAGGATATCCTTGAACTCCTGATCCTCTACCTATAGCTCCAAAGTGCCTGGATTGCAGACATTTGTTACCGTGCCAGCTATTGGAATAAATATTTACATGACATATACACTGTTTTTGATATCACACTTAGGGGCTGGAGAGAGGATTCAATGGATAAGAGTATTTACTATGCATTCATAAGAGCCTGAATTCTAATCCTCAACACCCATGTAAAAAAAATGCTGGGAATGATTGAGTGCCCGTGAGCCAGCATTGGGGGGACAGAGATGTTTGTCTTGGGAGCTAACTGGACAGCCAGCTTAGCCAAAATGATGAGCTTATACAAGGTGAACAGCAATAGAGAAATATGCTCAGTGATTTCCTCTGGCCCCCATATGCACAGACACATGTCCACCCACATACACACACGGGCATGCACACACACACACACACACACACACACCCCATGCATAATCTAGAAATGTCTTCAAGCATACGAGAGACTTGTATATGTCTGGGCTAAATGTAAGGAAATATATTGTATACAACAGAATTGAACATCTGTGCATTTGGGGATCCTAATGTCCTGGTCAAGTCCTGGCACCAAATCTCTGTGGTACTGAAGGACATATGTAATTATGTGATGCTCGCACCGCCCCATGTTTGGCACTATCATTAGGAGAACTTTAAAGATGATGGGCATGAGGCTCAGAGTGACGTGGAAAAGCGGCAGAGTCACTCAGCTGGAAAGTGGAAAGAGATACACTTCCGACTCGGCAGGCCCTAGGGCTGGTTTTCCTACCACCATGATGAAATCCCTGACCTTTGCCAATGTCACCTCCTCCAGGAAGCCACCCTGTGTCCTTCTCCACCACACTCTGCCCTTTTTTTTTTTAGTTTTATTTTATTTATTTATGTGTATGAATGTACTGTCTGCATGCAGGTCTGTGCACCCGTGTTGTGCAATGCCGCGGAGGTCAGAAGAGGGTGTTGGATTCCCCTAGAACTGGAGTTCTCCTGGAATTGGAGTTACGGAAGGTTCTCAGCCGCCATGTGGGTGCTGGGGATCGAACCCGGGTCCTCTGAAAGAGCTGTCGGCACTCTTAACCACTAGACCATCTCTCCAGCCCCACACTCTGCCCTTTTATACCATGCCTTGAGCATCTCTTTTACTACCCTGATGGAATTTCCTCTCCAGCCCCTCTCTGGAAGGCTAGTTATTAAGATTAGGTATACAGGAAATAGCTCATACTAAACAAACTCATGAGAGACTGATTGATGAGACTGAAATGCAATTTATTAATTTACACAGAAATGAAACCCCCAGCGGCTGGGATTCCTGAGGTTGACTGGTCAGCACATTCTCTTTCAGGAAGGACAGACTTTTGGGAAAGGAAATCAATATCAGAAGGTTCGTTATTCAGTACAAAGTCAGGGAAAGGAGTTGATGGATTGACACACAGGTGAAGGCTGACGTACCTCCAAAGCCTCCCGTCTGCCAAGGCCCAGAATTTCTGAGACAGGGCACCCTGGGTGTCATCTCTGGACATCTCTGGATTGTTCTGGGTCCTATGGAGAGCCTACCCTTTGGATATTTGCCACGATTGTGACTGGATTTCTCCTCTACTTGTTTATTTAGATTCGTTTCTGCAGTTTAACAGAACTGAACAGCAAGTTCCTACTGAAACTTACTAAAGATGAAGAACCCCCCCCCCCGCATTGTTGAAGCCTGGAGTCTGTGGTGCGTGTGCTCTGGACACATTATCTAAGTCAGTCTCCCCTTCTCTTAGTCCAGAGTCATGGCAACATCCAACCTAACATGAATCAAGAAAATTCAATGAGAGAATACATGGGAAGTCTTAGAACAGTGTCTGGCATCTGGTAAGCAATCAATACTTGTTAGCGATGATGAATAATTCATTTCTTAGATGAAAAAGCTGAAGCTGAAAGAGATGAAAAGTCAGGGAAGATCATACAACCAGTAAGGGGAGGTCAACTCCATATCGAACAGCTTCCTTCAACTTCCTTCAGGTACCAAAGCCTTTCCTCAAATGAGCTTCCTTTAAAAAAAAAAAAAAAGATACTTTTATTTTATGTGTATGAATGTTTTTGCCTACATGTATGTAAGTGCACCAGGTGCATGCAGCGCCTGCAGAGGTCAGAAGAGGGTGTTGGATCTCCTGGAACTGGAGCAGATCTGGGAACCAAACCTGGGTCCTCTGTAAGAACAGCGAGAGCCCTTAACCACTGGGCCACCTCTCCAGCTCTGAGCTTCCTTTTCCTTTTTTTTTTTTTTTTTTTTTTTCTGTGGATTTTTGAGACAGGGTCTCCCTATAGCCCCAGCTGGCTTGGAACTCACTCAGTAGACCAGGCTGGCCTTGAACTCAGAGATCTGCCTCCCTCGGCCTCCCAAGTGCTAGGATTAAAGGTGTGCAACACCACGCACGGCTTTGAGCTTCCTTTTTTAATTGCACATACTAATGGGATTGGGTGTGATATTTCCACTTGTGCACACGGTATGCAGGGGTCATCTCCACCCATCCTTCCTCTGCCCTCTGCCCTCACTGTAGCCTTCCAGTCTCTAGGCATCACTTGTCTACCTTCAGGTTGATGATTTTTTTTTTTGCTACCTGTGAAAGAAAACATTCCATCTTTTCTTCCCTGTGCCTGGCTTATCTCATTTGGCGTCATGTCCTCCGGTTCCATCATTCTGCTACAAATGACAGAACTGCATTTTTTAAATTTGTGGCTCAGTAACCAGTTTCTCATCCTTAAGCTTTTGTGGGAAGCTGGAAGAGAGCTCTTTTTAAAATGAAAATACCCTCCACCTACCAAAATGGGTAAAATTTAAAAGAAAGAACCGTCAAGGTAAGGCAAGACTGAGAACAGCCAGAGGGAGTGTGAAGGAACAGGCGCTTGGAAGTGTCTGGCAATTTTCAGTGAAGTTAAACAAACACCCACTGAAGCAGCCTGGTTCAACTGACGAACCAGAACTACTCTTTGTATATGTGTGTTGAAATGTGTGTGTCTGGCTGTATGTCCATGTATGTATGTGTTTGTGTGTATGGATATATGTGTATCTGTTTCTGTGTATGTGTCTGTGTGTACACATGTGTGTCTGTGTATCTGTATGTATGTATCTCTGTGTATATATCTTGTCTCTGCATGTATATCTGTCTGTGTGTGTCTATATCCGTGTATCTGTGTGTATCTGTGTGTGTGTGTGTGTGTGTGGTGTGTCCTGTGTGTTATAGGAATTTGGTCTTACTCTGTTACAGGTCCTGACTATCCCATTTTGCACAGTCTATTGTATTGGGACCTGATACTGGGTCTTCAGGTCCTCGAGTCACACGTACAGTGGGCAGAGCCCGAACAGGCTAGACCCCATAAGCATGGATTGGGACCCCAAGAAGATGGACTGGAGCCTTTATACCAATGTCAGCTCTCCGCGCTGCAGTCACTGGCACTGTGGGACTTTTGCAGAAGCCAAGGCCCTTCCCCAGGAAGGTCACCTCAGACCCGCCCCGCTCAAGAGCAGCCAAGCAAAGGAGGAGCCAGCCATGGCTGCACGCCAATCCGGCCCAGCAGAGATTAGGCACAATGTCTTTGAGCTATAAACTGCCTGCTGCTTCCTTTCCGCCCTCCATATCTCCCCCAGGATCTCTCTCAAGGCCCACTCTCATTAGAAACACAGAAGAAAGGGATTTGGCCTTCCAGGTACACAGGAATTCAGCCTTGCCAAGTCATCACATCACAAACCTACCATCTCTGCTCTTTGACAAGCAGTTCTGTCAAGTTACTCACCCAAGGCTGGGTGTGGTGGGGCATGCCTTTAAACCCGGCACTCTCGGGAGGCAGAGGCAGGCGGATCTCTGTGAGTTCAAGGCCAGCCTGGTCTACAAACTGAGTTCCAGGAGAGCTGGGCTGCGGGGAGACCCTGTCTCAAAAAAAAAAAAAAAAAAAAAAGATACCAAAATAAATGAGTACATAAATTCACTGAACAATAGGCATGAGATGGTTTACAATGGCTTAGCTCATAATAGTCCCAAGGTAGAAATGGTCCACTGCCTGCCGACAGGGATACGGACATGAGCTTTCGTCTTCTATTCATGCAATGGATACGACTCCACAACAAAATGAACAGACAAGATGTCACACCAAGAAAACAGACACATGGGCCTGGGGATGTGGCTCAGTTGGCAGAGTACTTGCCTGGCATGCAGGGAGCCATGTGCTTGATGTCCAGCATCACATAATCCAGACATGGAGGTATACACCTTCAGAAGTTCAAGGTCATCCTTAGCTCAATAGTGAAAACAGGACCAGCCTGGGGAAAAGAGAGAGAGAGAGAGAGAGAGAGAGAGAGAGAGAGAGAGAGAGAGGAGAGAGGAAGGAAAGAAGAAAGGAATAAGGAAGGAAAAAGGAAGAAGGAAAGGAAGGGACAAAGGAAGGAAAGAAGGAAGCAAGAAAGAAACAAAGAAGGAAAACAAAAATGTTTATAACATGCAGTTCTGTATGTGTGGTGTTCAAAATGGGCAAAGCCAACTGAGAATGATGGAAGAATGGAGGGGGTTGGGTAGCTCTGGAGGAGACAGGTTCATGGTCTTCAGTCAGAAGTGCTGCTGCATTAGTTACTTCTCTCGTTGCTATGATTGAGTAACGAACAGAAACAACTCAAGGTTCGGAAACCCATCACTGGGGCAGGAGCTTGCAGTATGGTTTGCTCCTCACATCTTAAAGGAACAAGAGGCTGAGCTACACACCAGGGCTCGGCCACAGGCTTGGAAGGCCCACCCCCAGTGCCCCTACACACCAGGGCTCGGCCACAGCCTTCGAAGGCCCACCCCTAGTGCCCCAGTTCCCCCAGCCAGGTCTTACTTCATAAGCTTCCACAGCTGCCTCCCCAAACATCACTCACTGCTAGCTGGAGAAAACCTGTCCTTGACATGGGGTGCAGGGGCAGAGAGGGGGGTGGTGTTAACATCTACACAGGTGTGTAAGTTCCCTGGGCTATATCCTCAGTGGTTATTGCCCATAACTATATAAATGATTGATGGCTCAGTGGTTAAGAGTGCATACTATTCTTGCAGAGGACCTGAGTTTGAGTTGTAGCACCCATATGGTGGCTCACAACTGCCTGTAACTCCAGCTCCAGGGAGGTCCCACACCTCTAGCCTCTGCAGGCACCTGCACTCATACATACTCACAGAGAGACACACATGAATAATTAAAAATAATAAAATATGGGACTGGAGACATGGCTCAGCGGTTAAGAGAGCTAACTGTTGCTGGGCGTGGTGGTGCACGCCTTTAATCATAGCACTTGGGAGGCAGAGACAGGCGGATCTTTGTGAGTTCGAGGCCAGCCTGGTCTACAGAGTGAGTTCCAGGACAGCTGGGGCTACAGGGAGACCCTGTCTCAAAAAGACAAAAAAGAAAAAAGAAAAAGAAAAAGAGAGCCAACTGCTCTTGCAGAGGACCCGGGTTCGATTCCCAGCATGCACATGGCAGGCTAAGAACTGTCTTTAATTTCAGTTCTAGGGGAATACAATGCCCTCTTCTGACCTCCATGGCATTGCATGACATGGGTGCACCAACCTACATGTAGACAATATACTCATACACATTAAATAAATAAATAAATTTTTTAATTAAAAATAATAAAAATAATAAAATAGTGTTTGTGTAGTAACACTCAAATTTAATCCCAGCACTCAGGAGGCAGAGACAGAGGCAGGCAGATCTCTGTGAGACAGAGACTAGCCTGGTCTACATAGTAAGCTTCCAGACACCCAGGATTAAAAGGAAAACCTGTCTCAGAAAGGAGGAAGAGAAGAGAGGAGGAGGAGGAGGAGAAGGAGGAGGAGGAGGAGGAGGGAGGGAGGGAAGGAAGGAAGGAATCATGACAAAGTATAAATGATACCTCAGCTTGTAAAAGGTCTGCTGTTTGTGAGTCCTGCAGGGAGAATGTTCCCCTGTGCCATTTTCAAACCCTAATTTGTTTCTCATTCTGCAGATTCGGTCATCCTAAACCCCTAAACCCAACCTTTTCTTCTTTTTTTTTGGTCTTTTCGAGTCAGGGTCTCCCCGTAGTCCCAGCTGTCCTGGAACTCACTCTGTAGACCAGGCTGGCCTGGAATTCACAAAGATCCGCCTGCCTCTGCCTCCCAAGTGCTAGGATTAAAGGTGTGCACCACCATGTCCGGCAAACCCAACCTTTTCAAGGATGGAGAACAGACTATTTTTAATCTCTGGGATTTGAAAAAGCAAATTCTTTTTTTTAATTGTTGTAGGCACACTCGTGTGTACATGTGTGTGTAAGTACACGTGCACATGTGTGCATGTGGCTATACAGGCCTGAAACAGTCTTGGATGACATACATCTACCTCTTTTGATTTTGTTTTTCTTTTGGTCCTTTTGAGACAGGGTCTCCCTGTAGCCCCAGCTGGCCTGGAACTCACTGTGTAGACCAGGCTGGCGTTGAACTCACAGAGATTTGTCTGCCTCTGCCTTCAGAGTGCTGAAATTAAAGGTGTGTGCCACCATGCCTGGCAACTTTTTTAAAGATTTTATTTTTGTTATAAGTGGAGGTATAAAAAAAAATAAGTGGAGGTGTCTGCAGAGGCCAAAGACATTGGATTCCCCCATCATCTGAAGTTACAGGCAGCTATGAGCTGCCCAGTGTGGTTGCTGGGAATTGAACTTGGGTCCTCTAGAAGAGCAACAAGTGCTCTCAACCACTCAGCTGTCTCTCCAGGCCCCTCTTTAATTTTTTTTTACATTGTGTGTGTGTGCATGTGTGTGCGTATGAGCATAATGAAGATGTGGAGGTCAGAGGACGGCTTAGGGGAGTCAGTTCTCTCCTACCCTGAATCAAACTTGGGCCATCAGAACTGATAACAAGTGCCCTTACCTACCAAGCTGTCTTATCCACTCCCATCTACCTCCTTTTGAGACAACATCTCTGTTGGCCTGGAGCTCACCAGTTAGGCTAGACTAGCTGGTCGGTGAGCCCCAAGGATCTGTCTCTGCCTTCACGGTGCTGGGGTTCCAAGCAAGCACCACCATATCCAACTATTTCTCACATGGGTTCTGGGGATTGAACTCAGGTCCTTCTGCTTACAAGACAAGCACTTGACCAACTAAGCCATCCCCCAACCCTCGAAAGAAATTAATTCATGTACAAAAAAAAGTACTCGGCACATAGGACTTTCTCAAAGTTTCTTCCCAGTAATGCATAAGACGTGTTAATCTCTGAAGTTGAACAGATTTTAGTTGTAACATTCCAAGCAGCTTAATGGCTTCCCAGTCGTGTGGACCGTTCCTCTGGGAGTCGCCAAGGAACTGGAGTTTTCATCACACTTTCCTATGCTCTGAACACCACTCCCCGCCCTCTCCTGGTGTGAACAGAACCCAGCCAGGGCCCAGAACCACTGCTCTATCCTGAGAGAATGGATCCTGTAAAGACTAGAGATTCTCCCTCGTGGGGATTGGGGCGGGGGCGGGGGAGGGGTCCTTCCCAAGGAAGAATTTATTAAGATCAGGGGCGACCCAGACATAAATGGCCTAAGTTTCACAAAAGGTATATCTTTCCCTTTCTTTTTTTCCTAAGACAGCATCTCATGTAGCATGGGCTGGCCTCAGACTCACCGTACAGCTGAAGATGACCTTGAACTTCTGATGCCCCTGCCTCCACCACCCAAGTGCTGCAATTGCAGACACGCACCGCCATGGTCGGTTGATGCGGAACTGGGGATTGGATCTTACGGTATGGTGGATCTTACAGTTATAGTGAAATTTTCTTACATTTATTTATGTATGTGTAAATGTTGGTGGAAAGGAAAGCATAAATGGACCTGTTGAGGAGACCAGGCCAACACAAGGTCAAGCCCTGCTCTTTCTGCCCTGTACAAGCCCCGCTCTTTCTGTCCTGTACCTCTGAGGATGGATCTCCACCCTTCACACCGTATGCGGCTGTGGTACGCTGTTTCACATTAGAAGGAAATAGATAAGACCAAGCTCTCCTCACATGTCACACCTGCCATATCACACCACCCATCTCAAGAATGAAGGGAGAGTCTGGGCTACACTGACCTTTCTCTCAGTCTGGCTTTGGAGTCCCCTGTGAGATATAGATGCTTCCCAGGGATCGCAGAAACACTACCAGCGCAGAACTGAAAGTTATTTCAGCTAAGGGAAATGGCAGCCATGAGGTACCACTCCCTAGGTAAGGGATGAGCAGGTGTGAGGGGTGAGGCAGAGGACTCAGAGGCCCACAGCCCCAGAGAGGTCAGTAGGGGCCACGTACGCTTTCTGTGCAATCTCACTGGGCCATCGGTGACATGTGGCAACAACCTTTCTTCTGCCTAACAGGGTCAGACAACAGGGCAGCTAGAATTCCTGAGCTAAGGAGGGAAGGAGACTTCCTGAAGGCCGCACTTCAATCTCTGGGCTTCCTCCTGCTGGAGCACCCAAGGCTCTGCACACTGTAACTTGGATTAGCTGTAGTCACATCTGATCCCCACCTCCGACTCATGCACTTCGGACTCAGGCCTTACCAGAGTTTCTTTCCTTCCAAGATGGGGTCAGCCTTTAGGTTATATGAAAGCAAAATGCTATTGAACCAAATCTAGAGGTTTTAGATGAAGCTGGCCACCCAACAAGGTGGTCCAAAGCAAATGCTGGGCCTTGGAGGAAATAGATCCAACAAGATGGACTGGCAGACTGACCCACACAGACAGCAGGCCCTTCCTGCGGCCCCTACTGGTCTACCAGAGAACTTTCCCTGTTTATTACTATGTATTTGGATTTGGATTTTAAAAATGTGTGTGTGTGTGTGTGTGTGTGTGTGTGTGTGTGTGTATGTGTGTGTATAAAAATAAAATAAATTAATTAAAAATTAAAAATAAAAAATTAAATATTAAAAAAATAAAATGTGAGTGTGTGTATATCTCTCTGTGTATATGCTACATGTGTGCAGGTACCTGCAAAGGCCAGAAGAGGGTGTTGTATCTCCTGGAGCTACAGGCCATCCTGAGACACTCAATGGTCTTAATCACTGAGCAATCTCTCCAGCCCCTGGGGACTAAGGTTCTTGATTTCTGAATTCCCGTATGGCATACGTGTGTAAACACAATGTGGGTGGGGTCCTTCTGACATTTGTTCAATACCATCTATTCAGTGATTGCTGTAAGGTAAGGACAGCACCACATGCTGCAGGCACAACAGTGAATGAAAGGTGCCGGGCATGGTGGTGCACGCCTTTAATCCTAGCACTTGGGAGGCAGAACCAGGCAGATCTTTGTGAGTTCAAGGCCAGCCTGGTCTACATAGCCAGTTCCAGGACAGCCAGAGCTAGAGGGAGACCCTGTCTCAAAAAGACCAAAAAAACAAAAACAAAAACAAAAAAAAACAGTGAATGAAAGGTCCAAAATCAGTTGGCATGGTGGCACACACCTTTCATCCTAGCACTTGAGAGACAGAGCCACGAGGATCTCTGTGAGCCCCAGGCTAGCAAGGGCTACGTAGTGAGACCCTGTTTCAAGAAACAAAAAAGAAAGAAATCCCAATTAAACCTAAAGAGTAAATAACTTACGAAGCACGTCAGGTTGTGAGCTTCCTGTAGTTGTTTTTCTCCTCATGGTGGCAAATACCGAGAGAAGTGACTGAAGCAGGGAAGGATTTATTTTGGCTCAAGGTTTCTGGTCCATCTCAGCGGTGAAGGCGTGGTGGTGCTGCTCTACTGTAGCTTGCTAATATTGGCAGATCAGGAAGTAGAGCGCTGGGGCCAGAGCCGGAAGTAAATATGACCTTCAAGGCCCATCCGCAGTGACCCACTTCTGCTAGCTAGGCCACATGTCTCAAATGTTCCTCAACGCCCCAAACAGCAACAGTATCTTGAGACTCAAGTGTCAAACATCACAGGCTGTGAAGGAAAGTTCACATTCAGATCATAATGAGAGAGAGAGAGAGAGAGAGAGAGAGAGAGAGAGAGAGATTATAAATTAGAGCAGGCCACAGAGACAACAGTATCCAGTAGGCAGGAGTACCGGGTACAGGATTAAGCCAGGGGACCTTACCGAAAAGGGAAAGGCCTGACCTGAGCCAAACCTCCAAGGCTGCAAAACTTGTCAGAGACATGTCTATCTGGTCACTATAAAATCTCTAATCTGGGGCTGGAGAGATGGCTCAGCAGTTAAGAGCACCTACTGCTCTTGCAGAGGACCCGGGTTTGATTCCCAGCACCCACATGGCAGCTAAGAACCATCTTTAACTCCAGTTCCAGGGGAATACAACACCCTCTTCTGACCTCCACGGCATTCCATGACATGGATGCACCAACCTACATGCAGACAGTACACTCATACACATAAAAATAATAAATAAGTAAAATAAAAAATTTTTTAATTAAAAAAAATCTCTAGTCCCTGGACCTGCCCTTGACACCCAGTAATCATTTCAGAAATTATTAAGTGGATGGGGCTGGGGATTATAGCTCAGTTGCTGGAGTGCCTAAACTGAATATCCTGGGCATGGTAGGTCATCCCTACAATTGTAGCACTCAAGAGGATCAAAAGTTCAAGATCGTCCTCGGCTATATAGCAAGTTGAGGCTAGCCAGGTCTCAAAACAACAACAACAAAAAAATGATTAGCTGGGGGTGGTGGCACACTCCTTTGATCCCAGCACTCCAGAGGCAGAGGCAGGCGGATCTCTGTGAGTTCAAGTCCTGCCTGGTCTACAGAGTGAGTTCCAGGCCAGCTAGGGCTAAAGGGAGACCCTGTCTCAAAAAGACAAAAAAAAAAAAAAAAAGATTAAGCAGGCGAATGGCTTCAGTGGATCCATGTCTCCCTCTGTTTCATGTCAGAGTAAGATAGTGGGGCCTGACTTAGGGGACTCTGCTGGTTGGTCTTTGTCAACTCCACACAAACTATAGTCACCTGGAAAGTGAGAACCTCAACAGAGGAAATTCCTCCATCAGTCTGACCTGTGACCACATCTGAAAGGCATTTTCTCGATTGCTGATTGACTTAGGCGGGCAGTAGCATCGTCCTAGGCAGACGAGTCTGGGGTGCATAAGAAAGGTGGCCCAGCAAGCCAGGGGCAGCAAGTCAGCAAGCAGCGTTCTTCCATGGTCTCTGCTTCAGTTCCCACATCCAGGTTCCCGCTTGAGTTCCTGCCATGACATCACTGGATGATGACCTATGAAGTGGAAGTGGAAACAAAGAAACACCCCCCCCGCCCCCCAGCTTGGTTTTAGTCGGTGTTTTATCAAAGCAGCAGAAGGCAGGCTGGAACAGAGACTATGGTGGACATTGCATTTGACCACCGTCACCCAGCAACTCTTCTCCATCACTAGGGGAGAGATGTAGTTTGGGGATTGATCTCATTGGTAGGACTGCCTTGATAAGTCCAAAGAAATCATGATAATTTCACAGTCCTTGCTAAAAGGTTGCTTCAGGACCCCCGGCAAAAATCACTGTATGTGTTCCTAATGAGCAACTCGGGTGGGTTTTGAACTAAGAATTTCCAGACAGAAGGGACTAACTGAGTCACGAACATGAAACATCCCCCAGACTCATGTATCGAAGGAATGGCCCGCAGCTGGTGATGCTGCTTTGGAAGTGCTAAGAGGTAGGACCTGGCTGGAGGAAGGAGTTCCCTGGTATAAGGGAGGTGTCCCTGGGAGTCAGCCAGGCAACCACTGAACTGAAGCCTCTCCAACCATGAACCGAAAGAAATTCTTCTTTTGTGTTCTTAGGTATTTTGTGAGAGTTACAAAAAGCCTGGCTAACTTGGGCCACTTTGTCATTGTGACAGTGGACAAGGACTCATGTAGTCTTGGCTGTTCTAGAAGTCAACTTACAATCAAAACAGAACCAATCTGGCTTAGGCTTGAGTCCTTGATCATATCATTAAGTCACTGAATCAACCAACTCTGGTGGCTCTCGACCTCTGAGTCTGCTACCGTGTGAGGTACACAGCTTGTTGCTTGTTGCTTAAGACAGTGAGAGTGTTTGTTTTGTTTGTTGGATTGCTTGGTTAATTAGTTGGTTGGTTTTTTTTTTTTTTAATGGAATCAGGCCAGGTGTGGTGGCACACACTTTATTTTTATTTTTATTATTTTTCATGAATATGAATGTACTGTCTGCATGTAGGTCTGTGCACCCGTGTCATGCAATGCAGCAGAGGTCAGAAGAGGGCGTCAGATTCCCCAGGAGCTGGAGTTAAAGACGGTTCTCAGCCGCCATGTGGGTGCTGGGGATAGAACCTGGGTCCTCTGCAAGAGCAGTCGGTGCTCTTAACCGCTAGGCCATCTCTCCAGCCCCGGTTGGTATGTTTTTTTTGATATAGGTTCTCCTGTAGCCCCAGTGGCCTGAAACTCAAGTGTGTAGACCAGGCTGGCCTTGATCTCACAGAGATCTGCCTGCCTCTGCCTCCTGAGTACTAGGATTGAAAGCAGTTACTGCCATGCCTGGTGAAGGGTGAGTTTTGTATAAAGTTCACTACCAAAACAGATAAAGGACTTTTCTTCTCCTCCCCCTGGCTGATTTATAAACCATATTCTCACAGGTCTCTATGCCAAGATCATCGAGGATTTCTGTATCCTGTGTGCACCTCACTTTCATCCATAGTATGAATATGTTTTCCCAATGTGATATCCAACACTGATTGTCAACTTGTACAGGGTCTGGAATTATCCAAGAGACAAGAATCTGCACATGTTTGTGAGGGAGTTTCTAGACTGGGTACATCGAGGTGGAAAGACACACCCTACATGTAAAAGACAACATTCCAGGTGCTCTGATCCTAGACTGCAATCAGGAAGCGGTCTAGGACACAGCAAGACCAGCTTCCGCACACTCCTGGTGCATGGCTTCCCCGCCTTGATGAACTATTGTCCCTGGAACTTTGAACCAGAGTAAACCTTTCCTTCCTTAAGTTTCTTTTGTCAGATATGTTGTCACAGCAATGAAAAGAGTAACTAATAGACCCTGTCTTGGAAATAAGAACAGAAAGTCCTAAGAAAAAGCACAGGGAAGACACTGAAATCTATCTTGAAACCCACCTCTGCTGTTGGTCAGAGAGAAGAAAGGAAAAGATCCACTGCCAGAGGCAGAGAGGGCCCTGAATGTGTAATAGAAGAGGGGTTCAGGCCCCAGCACCCCAATCCTACCTTAGTCCACAGGTGCTGAGGCTCCACCTGCAGCCTAGAAAGTCCCCATTCTTAAATGAGTTCTTTCCTCAGGCAAGAAGTTTTTCTTTTTTTAATTTTAGATGTTAAATTATTAAAGAGATAATACATACACTAGGTTTGTTTGGATTTTTTTTAAGCACAAAAGATTACACAGTTAAAAAAAAAAAAAGTCTTAGGGCAAGGGTGATAGCTCATTGGTCGAATATGTGTTGAATGTGAAGCCCAAGGTTTGCTCTCTAGTTCCCTCAAAAAAAAAAAAAAAGAAAGAAAAGAAAAGAAAAGAAAAGAGAAAAAGCTCTCAGCCAATACCTAGAGCATCTGATGTGGTAGGAGATGATGCTGGGCGGAGTTAGATTCTCCATGATCTCCATTGCTCACATCATCTCTCCAAACCCCTCAAATTAGCCTGAGATCCAAGCACGGTCGTTTGTGCAAGCCTCTAGCCCTCCCCTCTCCACCAGGCACCTTCCAACACATAATTCTGAGCAGATACTATTACTGTTTCCTCTAAGCCCTTAATGTGTGTGTAATTATTGTATCAATATTTCATCCCACAGGCTTTTGTCACAGGTAACAGCATATTGCTGCATCGTTCTGTATCCTACTTACCTTAGCGTCTTTAAACAATTCTTATTTTGTAGGTATCTGTGCCCGTGTGTACATGCTCATGCATGCAGTGCACATGTGTGTGCATGCTTATGAAGACCAAAGGTCACCCTCAGACATTGCTCCTCAGCAGCCACCCACCTTGCTCTTTGATATGGAATTTCTCATTGGGCAGAGGGCACCAAAGCAGGTCAGGCTGGCTGGCCAGAAAGCCCCAAGTCTCTGCCTCCCTAGCTCTGGAATCACAAGTGCTTGCCACTCTGCTAGGTTTTTGGGTTTTTTTTAATGTGAGTTCTGGGAATCAAACTTCAGCCCTTGAGCTTGCAAGGCAAGCACTTTACCAGCTCATCTGTCACCTGTCTCCCCAACCTTTAACTTAGTATCTTTGATACCATTCCACGTACAAGAGCACACGTACTCGGTGCTCTTAACTGCTAGGCCATCTCTCCAGCCCCCTTTTTTCTTCTTTTTTTGAGACAGGGTCTCTCTATAGTCCCAGCTGGCCTGGAACTCACTCTGTAGACCAGGCTGGCCTCGAACTCTCAGAGATCCGCCTCCCTCTTCCTCCGAGTGCTAGGATTAAAGGTGTGCACCACCATGCCAGGCTTAAAAATGGTTCTTATCCACCATGAGGGTGCTGGGAATCAAACCCTGGTCTTCTGCAAGAGCAGTCTGTGCTCTTAACAGCTGAGCCATCTCTCCAGTCCCTTACCTCTTTCTAATTTTAAATTTTTTGTGTTACACGTATGAGTGTTTTCTCCGTGTGTATGTAAGTACACCACATGTGTGCAATGCCTGTGGACGCCAGAAGGGGGAGTTGTCAGATACCCTGGAACTGGAGTTATGGATACTGCCAGGCTCTTAACCTCTGAGCCATTTCTCCAGCCCTCTTTCCCCATAGTAATGGCTGCATATATAGGTAGAAGACTTTATGCCCTTAATGCCTCATTGATGATTTTTAGGTTTTCTACCAAATAATGTGCTGCTACAAACAAGGCTTTATTGCCTGTCCATCTCCAAATATCCCTTTGCATACTTCAAGAATAACTGCAGTATAATTTCCTAAAAAGTGAATTTCTAGATCAAAGAGTATGCACATTTTAAAGTTAATAGCTATTTATCAAATTGTCTTTCAAAGCAGTCATACCAATTAACACCCACACTCATGCTAGATGAGAGCGCCTCTCTTCTCCACATTCTGGGAGGCAAGCAAACTCATAGATCCACTTTGGAGGATGTGCAGGAGGGAGTTATTGGCCTGTTATATGAACCCTATAATGAGTAAGACCCAAGAGCAGAGCAGGAAGATCAAGGACTCTGAGGATCCAACAATGGCAAACTTGAATCCTGCCTTTTAAAGACAAGATTTCATTTAACCCTGGGCTTCCCTGGAATCCTATGTAACCAATGATGACCTTGAACCCCGAATCCTCTTGCTCCTGCCTCCCAGGCCTGGGATTGCAAGCAGGGATCGAAAGGACCAACAGGAAATTCTTGCTTCCTGCGTCACTTAAGCAATGCCTTAACCCATGGTGGGCCTCAGTTTCTCAAGATATAATGCAGAGAGTTTTCAGTGCCATATCTGCTCGTTATGAAGAGCCAGCAGAAATAAAGCATCGGGATGAAGCTCAGAGGATGGCTCGAGCAGGCTTCTGCACCTTTCTGTGTATGAATGGCTTTCTGTAGGTTTGACTCAGGCAAGACCTGGGGAAGTGCTACATCTGAGGTAAGGGCTGCAAGTGGATCTGAATGCATCCAGGGAAGGGGGCCAGGAAGGCTCAGGCCAAAGGGACCAACAGGGTCTGATTCAAGTCTCACAAATAGAGGTTGGAGCAGGAATTGTGGAGAAAGTAAGATTAGAATAAGAGATTGGGGCTGGCTGTGTGTCATAGTTAGATTTTCCCAAAGGGAGATAGACAAGATCACTGTGTTTGGTTTCATTTTGCTTTATTGTTTCTGTTTTTGTTTCTTGAGACAGGGTCTCCCTGTAGCCCCAGCTGGTCTGGAACTCACTATGTATACTAGGCTGGTCTCAGTTTCACAGAGATCCACCTGCCTCTGCCTTCCGAATGCTGGGATTAAAGGCATGTGCCACCATGACTGGAAAAAAAAGAATAATTTCATAAGTAAAATGATAATGTTGGCATTTAAATGTTTAAAAAGTGATTTGGCTGAAGTTTAAAAAGTAATTCAGGGTTAGAGAGACAGCTCAGTGGTTAAGAGCACTGGCTGCTCTTGCAGAAGACCTGGGTCAAATCCCAGCACCCATATGGTGGCTAACAACCATCTGTAACTCCAGGTCCTGGGGAGCCGAAGCCCACTTCTGTCCTCCACAGGTGTTCCATGACACGGGTCCACTTGCATACATGCAGGCAATACACTTATACACATAAAATCAATCAATAAAAAGAAAAGTAATTCATGCTGGGCGTGGTGGTACACACCTTTAATCCTAACACTCAGGAGGCAGAGGCAGGCAGATCTTTCTGAATTCAAGGCCAGCCTGGTCTACAGAGTGAGTTCCAGGACAGCTGGGAGCTACAGAGAGACCCTGACTCAAAAACACCAAAAAAAAAATACTTATTCAGTCAGACATGGTGGTACATACCTTTAAGGCCAGCACCCCAGAGACAGAGGCAGTGGATCTCTGTGAGTTCAAGACCAGCTTGGTCTACATAGTGAGAGTGTATCTCTGTGAGTTCAAGGCCAGCCTGATCCACAGAACAAGTTCCAGGCCAGCTGGGACTAAAAGAGAGACCCTATCTCAAAAAAACAGAGAGAGAGAAAGAGAGAGAATTAGCTGGGCATGGTGGCACACCTTTAATCTCAGCACTTACTTAGGAGGCAGAGGCAGAGGAATCTCTATGAGACTGAGGCCAGCCTGATCTCTGTAGCAAACTCCAGGACACTTGTGGCTATGGAAGAAGAAAGGTAATTCATACTACATGATATGTGAGTCACAGCTCTCCCCTAATCATAATGGTACATTGATAGACAGCACTGATTACAGAATTCAGTATGAGATCTATGATTCAGACTAGGGTTAAAGCCCTGCTCTTTGGCTAATTGAATAAAGTCAGACAGAGAGCCTAACCACACTGGAGCTCCAGGTCTTAATCTATAAAACAAATGAGAGTGATAGTTTTTATTTCATGAGGTTGTTAAGATTCAACCAAACAAAGTACATGTGCACTGTGCTCATTTCACTTTTTGAATGCAGTAAGCATCTATTAAATGTGATTATTGTAATTATTACAGTGAACATAAGCTAAGGAGTTTTCCTTTTATTACATTAACCATAAATATTTTGTTGTTAGACAATTCATTCTGTTGTAGAAATAGTATTTCAATAGCATTAAGAAAGAAGACAGGTTAACAACAAAAAGAAGGAAACCACTCATTCTCCCAACCTTCTATGATTTTCATTTTTGCATATTCTCTTTCTGACTTTGTCAATATGAATACTTATTTTGCATTGTTGTAATCAGTGTTCATGCAAATTTTGTGTCCTGTCCTTTCTTTAAAAAAAAAAATCAATGTTAAGCCGGGCATGGTGGTGCACGCCTTTAATCCTAGCACTTGGGAGGCAGAGGCAGGCGGATCTTTGTGAGTTCAAGGCCAGCCTGGTCTACAGAGTGAGTTCCAGGACAGCTGGGGCTACAGGGAGACCCTGTTTCGAAAAGACCAAAAAAAAAAAAAAAATCAATGTTATACTGGCTGGAGAGGTGGCTCAGTGGTTAAGAGTGCCAACTGCTCTTGCAGAGGACCCGGGTTTGATTCCCAGCACCCACATGGCAACTAAGGACCGTTTTTAACTCCAGTTCCAGGGGAATCTGACACCCTCTTCTGACCTCTGAGGTACTGAATGACATGGGTGCACCAACCTACATGCAGACAGTACACTCATACACATAAAAAATAATACATTTAAAAAAATCAATGTTATAAACAATTTCCACATTTCTGCATATTCTTGATAATAACCTCTTTTTGATGATATAACATCACTGGGTAGATCAGTCCCAGCTGTCTTAACCATCTCACTGCCTAGAGAAATGAACGCCAGCGCCATGCCCGGAGCCTCGTTCACCTATCGATGTTCTTTAGATCAATTCCCAGAAGTGAGCTTAGTCAGTCAAAAGGTAATAATACTTTCAAGGATCTTGTTACATTTTACTGGATTGTTTTTGCAGACCTTTTGCACTTCCAAAAGCCTAGAAACAAAGGGTTCGCCCACCCTTGCCAACCCTGGGTGATGTTTGTTAGACTCTTCTAATTTAATCATCTGAAATGCTATCTTGATTAGGCTTTCATTTCCATCGCTTTGATCACAAACAGGTGAAACTATTTTCCAAGTATTCGTTGGTTCTCTCCCTGTCCTCCTGGGTGAAGCAGCCAAGACATCCTTTACCTGTTTGTTGGAATCTGGAGACGTGTGGGATAGATCTTGGTGAGTGTTTTAGAGTGGATAGATATATAAATGATTTGCCAGCCAGATTTGATCACCGAGGCTTTTGAGCAGGATGCAGCAGCATCAAAACTACACCTTGGGAAGATTCATTTTTAGATTACTTGAGGAAAATGGACTGAGAGGTTGAGACACTGGTCAGGCAGATCTCGTAGCAGGGACCTGGGTGTAGCAGTGACTCCAATCCTGCAGTCAGTAGCAGGAGGTTTCACGTCCCTCCTACTAAGACTCGTGGCTCTTCTCTTTGGCCCCATCCTACAGTGCCTCTGACTCATGAACTCGCCCTCCCTTGCGAATCCAGTGGCTTCAGTCCAAAGAACTGAGGGGAAGAATTGTTCTACTCTATCTACTACAAAATAACTGAAGAAAGTGTTACCCAAAAAGAATCCCAAACTGAGGTTATCCCAAAACACCCATCCCCCTGGGGTGTCTTTGGAGATATATTAGTTACTTCTCTGTTGCTAAGCTAAAACACCATGACCAAGGCTACTTACAGAAGGAATAGTTTGGGGCATCTTACAGTTCCAGAGGGAGGAGTTCATCTTGGCAGGGAAGGCATGGCAGGGGCAGCTGGAGCAAAAAGCTGAGTGTTCACATCTTCACGCAGGCACAGAGAGTGAAATTAGAAGTGAGGCAAGGCTATGATCTCCCAAAGCCCACCCCCAGTGACGTACTTCCTCCAGCAAGGCCATACCTCCTAAATGTCCACAAGCAGGGCCACTAACTGGGGCTAAGTATCCAAATACTTAGAGCCTAAGGAGGACATTTGCCTCCAAACTACCACAGGGAGGTAAGGAAAAGATGGGAGATGAGAGCGAGAGGTAAGATAGACTCACCAGCCTTTTCCTAATAACATGGGTTCCAAGACCAGGAGTCTAAAGCAACCCTTCTAATCAACAGCACAGGACTCCAAGCGCAGCTTTACCCCACCCTCCAAGACCTTGAGTCCTAGCCCCCTGGTGCTCACATTATCCTGACCTTTCACCATCACTATTAGACTAGAAGCTGCCTTAGTACAGTGTGTGTGTGTGTGTGTGTGTGTGTGTGTGTGAGTGTGTGTGTGTGTGTGTGTGTGTGTAATAAATCAGAGGTATTTCCAAGCGCCTTCCTCAGATATGCCAGGTAGACAATATAAGCAGAATCAGAAAATGTGGATTCTACGTGAGATGAATTAACAAGTTCACAGTCCAAGGAGACAGGGAGGTCCTCTTCATCCAAGAGGGAACTTGAGTAGACACCACGGGAGCCAACTTTTGAAACAGTAGACTTCCGGGAAGCCAAAATCCCAAGGCCCCACCCTGCATGGAGGGGAAAAGGAAAGATTACTATGGGCCTGGGTGCAGAGCTCCACCCCGTGACTGCTTGGTCCCATCACCTCTTGATGAAGTTATGTGACTCTGGCATGTCTGCCACCAACATGTGCAGAATTGGAGGGGGGGAAGCCGGGGGGGGGGGCTGTGCTGAGTGCAAACAAAAGTACTGTGGTAGTACATGGTAGCAGCTCTGTCCTCACACTCCAGCCGTCGAAGAAAGTAACGCTGCCACTCAGAGTAACCCTGGCGTCCCAAGCCAGAGCACCAATCTTGCATTCTACGAAGAATCAGACAGTAGAAATCTAGGATCAAATTTAGACTGACCAAACTCCCCGAGATTCTATATAGAAATACACCAGCCGGGCGTGGTGGCACACATCTTTAATCCTAGCACTTGGGAGGAATTCAAAGCCTGGTCCACAGAGTGAGTTCCGGGACAGCTGGGGCTTTAGGGAGACCCTGTCTCAAAAAGAAAAAAAAAAATACACCATGTCCTATTCTCTGCACAATGACAATTTCACCTCCAAACAAGAGGCCTCAGAGACATGCATGTAAACACAAGGACATGCATGTAAAGATCCCCATCTGTGAGTCTAAAGTACATCTGCATTTTCTCTAAACATCTCCCTTGGGGCCAACCTTCTGCCATACAAACACACATGAGAGAAAGGTGAATTGGAGAAAAGCCTCATGGGTGTCCTGGAAGGAGAGTTAGGCCATTTGAGCAAAAGACTCCATGGTCCCCCAATGCCTAAAGTCTGATCCAAAAGGAAAATACAGCCTACAAGAGGGTGCACCCCCTCAGTCTTAAGTAGTTCTTTCCCTACGGAGGGACATTGGCCAGAGAAGGTCAGCACGGAGCCCCCAGAAGCATGGGGCTCAAGCAAGACTCCTGTTGCCCAAGTGTAAAAGCGTTACTGCTTCTCTGAGCTTGTTTCTCACCTGTAAGAGGGACTATAAATAGACCCTCAGAGCTGGAGAGGTGGCTCAGCGGTACAGAACACTGGCTGCTCTTGCACAGGACCCAGGTTCAGTTTCCAGAGCACAATGGCGGGTAACAACCATCTGTAACTCCAGTTCCAGGGGATCTGATGCCCTCTTCTGGCTCCTGAGGGCATTGCACAGCACAGGAACACATACATACCATACATGCAGGCAATACACTCATACACATAATAAAAATAACAAATAAAATATAAAAGATAAATAGATCCTCACAGAGTTACCCTAAATCCTCGAATGTGCTGAAATAAGAACTTAACAAACACAATTAGGATCATAAATAAAATCAATGGACAGAGACCCTGGACACTCACTGGGGAGGCAAGAAACACATTCTGACAACCTTAAACTTTATACCTTAAGGTTGTTGGGCATTGTTCTTCCTTGTTTTATTTTATTTATTTATTTTTGTTTTTTTTGAGACAGGGTCTCCCTATAGCCCCAGCTATCCTGGAACTCACTAGGTAGACCAAGCTGGCCTCAATCTCACGAGATCCGCCTGTCTCTGCCTCCCAAGCACTGGGATTAAAGTCATGTGCCAAGACGCCCAGCTTTTCTTCCTTATTTTAGAAAGGATCTGATGTAAAATCCTGTCCCCACCAGGCCGGCAGAGCAGGGTATGGTCCTCTAGGAGGAAGGGCTGGGATGCACAGGTACAACCTCTGTAGTAAGCAGTGTGAACAGTTACTGGCCATCTCAGGGTAATTCAGGGGGACACTGACCAGGGCTGCCGAAAGTGAAGTTGGGCACAGTCCTTGCAAATTCTGACTGTCCCCTGGAGCCCACTCGGGAGGTGAGAGCAGTGTGGAATCAAGCTGACAAGGTCCACTTTTGGTAGTTTTTGGCTCAAAAGCCCCAGAGGATTGAAAATCTCACAAAACCAGGCTCTCAAGAGCCCTGACTCCAAGATCTTCATTTCAACCACGGAGAAATGGAAGCCCTGAAAGGCTGTCTCAAGTAACACAGCCGCTCAGAAGCAGGCTGGAACTTCTGGTTCTGGTTGGGATTCCTGCCATCAAACTGGGCAACCTTGGCATGTGCTGGAGGGGTGGCAATGTCAAGTTCAGCTCCCTGGGGAGGACATTCTAACGAAGAACTCCCAAGTCCAGCAGTACCACTGGCTCCTGATGATCTCAGGTCCAAGTCTCCGGGCTTTCACCACTAGACTGCAGTATCTATTCTCCAGGTCATTGTTAGGCTAAAAGCGCAAGTAATGAAATTATTTAGCATTATTGAGCATGAGGTCAGAGACTCTGTTAGATTCTTTCATGCTTTATCTCATTTAATCTTCCAAAAGCCCTCTGATCTGGAAATTAAGACTATCTCACTTCCATTTTCTACAGGAGAAACCGAGGGCTTAGGAAAGTTAAGTCACTGGGTAAAGGTCTTCTGTTTAGTGAGCTGCATAGAGAGGCACGAACCTAGCAGAATCCAGGTATTCACAGCCACTGAGCCATCCCACCTTGTATATTAACCACCAAGTGTTCTAAGAGAGAGAGAGAGAGAGAGATTTTGGATGGGGCTGGCAGAGGGAAGGGTTCCCTTGGCACACTGAGAATAGCCATGCTCATAGGGGATGTAATGACCAGTGTCATTTGTGCTTTTGTCTACACGACCTTCTGGAAGCTTTCTATTGTCCATACACTGGCTTTCTCCCGCCATCTCTCCAACAGCCAGCCCCTTCCTAGGTTATCTCTGGCTTCCATCAGGACTGCAGGTCCATCTACAGCCACCAGAGGGCAGGCCATATCTGTGGCCAAGGTTAGAGGACCAAGGACCTGGAGACTGACCAACTGTCCAGCCAGAGTTGGGCCTAAATTCCCAGGGCACACTCCTCGATTGCCCTGTGCCATTAGCCTGCTCTTTGGGATCTCCAAGTATTTAACTGCAACAGCCTAGCATGGGGTCTGATTCTAGTGGGCCAGCCCTCATCACCAAAGAATGACATTGAACCGGTAATGAAGTCGGCTCCCCTGAAGACCTGGAGGTTTTATGCAGCTTGAGGAGTGGCTGACGTATTCTCGATGTACAGATGAGGAAACTGAGTCACGGGAAGGGAGTAAATAGTCTGGAGTCGCTTAGAGAAAGCTAGTGTTCAGATTCCAGAGAAAGCCGTCTTAGAGGTTCAAGAAGGGACTACAAGTGTGATTATCGGGAGAACTACGGAGTTGGAATAGCCCCCTGGGGAAACCAAATGCACATTGGGATTCTGGGAAGCTGACAGTAGCCATCCACTCAACCAACAGTCAGTCAGCCAGTAGTCCGAAGCCTTTCCACATTTCCTGTTGGGACAGGCTGGAGAGATGCAGTCCCTGCCCTCAAAAGGCTGGCAGTCGAATCCCAAAGGGGGGGGGGTGGACTTGGAGCCAAAGACCCTCTTCCCCCCACAAGCTCATCCCAAGACGGGAACTCCCCTCCAAGCTTTGGTTGCCTGCCTGTGTTGGGGTCCAGGGTCGCTTCCCACCGCTCTCAGAAAGAGCTCGGCCCCGAGAGCCGATAAAGCACACCTGAGTCAGCCCGCCGCCCACCCGCCCCTCAGCGTCTGTCTCCGCATCTTGTGATATTTCGCTCCCCGGGAGCCAGCCTCACTGCGCTCCGGAGGCAGCTCGGCAAACAAACCCAGCGACAGATTGTGCCGCGGCTCATTCCGGGGAAGAACGCCAAATCCCACCCTGCTACCCCTAGCACTCCCTCCCCGCCGCCCCCTCCAGTGTTCACCCCCCACCCCCCACCCCCAACCCCAGCGGGCCCTCCGCAGGGTGAGACCCGGGGAAACACAGGACCCTATTCCTGCGTGACAGATAGAGAGGGAGCGGCTGCCCTAGACCCGTCCCTTTCTGTTTGTACCTGACCTGGAAACAAAAAAGCGGGAGAGGAATTTCAGGGGCTGGTAGGCTGGGACCACCCCGCACCTCCCGCACCCCCGCCAGCAACGAGGATGCGACCAGCAGGGGGCACTGGAGCGTGAGGGGCAAGAGGGCTGGGAGCCCCCCAAAGAAGCAAGATGAAAAGGTACAAAGAGGAGGAGAGACCACGCAACACGCACAGAGATGGAGGGGCCAAGAGGCAGTGGGCCAGCAGCCACAGGGAAGGAAAAGACAAAGACGCAGAAAGAGGCGAGGCGGGCCGAGAAGACCGAGGGAGGAGGGACTGGGCGGGAGTAAGAAAAGGAGGAGAGCGAGGGAGAGAATAGAGACGGAGGAGATCATTAAATATGAATAAGAGCGGCAGGGGTGGGGGAGAAATCCAATGAGTACGAGCGAAGAATGACAGATTACGGGAGGAACACAATGAATGCGAAGGACGGAACCGGCACGTATAAAGCGCCAACTGTATGCCGCGCACTGCGTCGTCGGACCCTGGCTCAGATATTTGGAAAGGAGGAGCGAGGCTCCCGGGCCAGGGATTTCTGCGCTCCACTCGCGGGAGCGGCTGCCCCGGGCTCCCGCGCTGTCGCAGGCCGCGTCCGACTGCACGCAGATGGCCCCGGCACCCGCGGTACGCGCTGCTGCAGGAAGCCCAACCCCGCCCGCGCCGCTTGGCCACGCTCCCCTTAGAGGCTCCCCCAAAGGTTCCCACGCGAATCCTTCGCGGGAGTGGCTCCGAGAACCGATTACCAGGCACCTTGGCTGGGTCAGGACAGGCGCTCACCGCACCCAGGCCTTTGAAAGAAGGCGCTTAGGTCAGGGATTGGCTGACATCGCCCAGAAAGAGGCCACTAGGGGCGCCTGCGGCTCTGGCGAGGCCACAGTTGGCCGCTCTGTAAAAGGGGTAGAAATTCCCCCGAAGCCCAGGCTCCTCCCACCTTTGGGCTCTCTCCTGCTCTCCCCTGTAGGGTGAGATATCCCCTTTTGAGCACATCACGTAAACATACACAAATCCGCAGGCACGTCCAAACTTACACTCGTTTGTAAATACTTTTACACACCCGCGTACATATACCCACGCAGCCCAACCCAATATCGCGCGCGCTCATCCTTCGTGTGGTCCAGCAGCCCAGACACTCCGCGGCTCCCCAGTGCGCACTCTCACGTGTCTCCCCCCCCCCCCCCCGCCCGGGATAAAAGGTAGCCTGCCCGAACTCGCCACACCTGCACACGCATCTTCGCGCGTGGGCACGTTCATATGCACTTGCACACACAAACTACTGTGCACACTAAAGCTGTACAGTGGGACTCCGAGTCTGGGGATGAAAAGAAAAGTGGACTCTTGGAGCTCTACCAGGGAACCCAAAAGACTGTAAGGGGCACGGCAGTAGGAGGGACTTTTGGGGGGTGGGGGAAGGGAGGAAAGACCCCGGAGCTCCGTGTCTTCCGGGAAAGTTGGGAGAGGAAAGCTCCGACAAGGCCACGGGGGTTCCTTAACACTACCAAGCGCGCGCGCGCACGCACACACACACACACACGCACACACACGCACACACACACACACACACACACACACACACACACACACACACCAAGAAGGGATGTCTCTAGAAGCATGACGCTGAGAAGGCGAGGGGAACACAGCCCTCCGGATCCCCCAAGTCTGGGAGGAGGTCGACGTGGAGTGGGTTAGACGAAGAACCACTCCCGGCTCCCAGTGGTCAGCAAAGGGTTAATTCGGCAAGCCGGGAACCGAGGGAGGAGCCAGCGAGTGCGGGAAGGGGGGGTGGCAGAGCTTCCTCGCTGTCCCGACTCTCCCTCGGCGAGCAGCCGGGGCGCACGGACTGAACGACTGACCGACCTCCTGTGGCGCGGCGCTGCCGAGGGGGCGCGGACACTGGGCGTCCAGGGCCAGCCCAGCCCTCTCCACCCCGTCCAGCCCCGCCCCGTCCCGTCGGGGCTGATGGCTCCTTCCGAGGCTGGCAGCCTGGGGGGCGCAGGGTAGAACACTGCGGCCCGGCCACGTAGCCCGGGGGACTCTCCGGGTCACCCGGAGCCCCCGCGGAGTCCCCGCCATCCGTCTGGCGGGCTAAGGCAGCGAGTGGGAGCGCCCTCCCCCCGCCGCCCCCTCCCCCGAGAGTCCAGACAAGATGCTGCCCGGGCTTGGGCGCCTGCTGCAAGGTAGGGAGCCGGACCGGCGGGAGAACGGGAGGACCCTGGAGAGGAGAGCCCCTCTTCCTGGGCGCTAGGGTGGGGCAGTGAAGGGGGTGGGGTGGTCTGGGAAGAAAAAAACCGCTTAGTGCCGGAGCCGCGCCTCCGCCCCCAGGGCTGTCCGCTGCGAGAGGGCACCCGGCTAGGAGCCTGCGGGAGCGTGCGGGAGCTCGTGACCGAGTGGGGGACGGCGGGGGCAATCCTAGCAGGCTCAGAGGAGGGGAAGGAGGCTCAGGTTCCGCTGTCCCGGCTCCACCTGCTCCCGGGGACGCTTAGGACTCGGACCAGCTGGGGAAGCGCCGACTCAGCAACTCATCGTGCCCGGTGTCTCAGCACTTTCCAGTCACCTGGGAAGACAAGCCTTATGGGCAGGGGGCTGTCTGGGAAGGCAGGGGGAGCAGAAGGCGATCTCCAAAGGGCCCTATCTGTTCAGACACACGGATGGGCTAGGAAGAGGCTAGTTCCAAGGACTGAGTGACAGCCAAGGGTGTGGGCTGGGGGACTGGGGGCGGGGTGGGTAGGGGTCTGAGGGAGGAGGGGAGTCAGAGATGAGAAAAGTGTCTAGGGAAGTGGGGAGGTGAGAAAGAAGGTGAGGGGTGATGTGGGGGTGGGGGAGAGGCCATAGGAGGAATAAAGGTTAGAGGCTGGGAAGGTTCTAGGGAAGGGAGAGGAGATGGGTTACCAGCTCGGGAGAGGGAGCACAGACTAGGGGGAAGATAACGGGAAGAACGAGGACGGAGAGCACTAGAGGCAGGGGCAAACTGGGAAACTGGGGGTGGAGGACGGAGAGGAGGGTCAGGCACTGGGAAGATGGTCAAAGATGCGCCCAGGGTTGGGGACCAGAATCCTTACAGGGCAGAGGGGCTGGGGATGGGTCAGGGTGGCAGTGAGGCAGAAGGGGGAGAAGGAAAAGACGGACGGGGGGGGGTGCTGCCCAGGGAGGAGACAAAGGCTCCTGGTAACCACTTCCACGTGGGAAACCCTCCATTCCAAAGCGCCTGCCTGTCACATCCCATCTCTCAGGGAGTGGCTGGTGCTTTAGTCCTGGGAAAGCTGAGGTCCCAGGGCAGCTGTGAAGGAAGAAGGGTGAGGACTTTGTGTGGGGGGGGGTGGCAGCCACTTTGGGGTGGGCACCCCGGCTGGCTCAGTGCTGCCATTTATATCTCTAAGCCCCACAGTAGCTGCTTATTTGGGGGTGTTAAATTCTGGCAGAGTGAGAAGCTGTTTGCAGCAGCTTTAAACCCTCCAGTCACCGGCATCCGTGCCTCCCCAGGCCCCTGCGTCAGTGGCATGCCACCACCCCCATGCCACTCCCAAGGCCCCCACCTCCTCAGCCCCTGCCCCCTCAGCATCTGGCCCATGGGTCTCTGGTCCTTTCCCGAAAGGCAGCAGGTGGAATGTGGAAATGGTGCACCTATCTGGGACACTGGGTAGAGCCAAAGGCCTGTCTGCTTCTCCTGGGACACTTCAGTCCCATTAGGTGCCACACTGATTCCTGCCTCCAACCCTGCTCAGTCACGGGTCTCCTCCTCCTCCTCCTCCTCCTCCTCCTCCTCCTCCTCCTCCTCAAGTTCCTTCTTTCCAGAGGTCTCTGACCTAACACTTGGCACAGGATGAGAACTTCATCTCAGAGCTTGGGTCCTCCAAGGTCTGGCAGCCTTTGGACCTTGACCATGATCCTTGGTGAATGGACCCTTTTTGGCTCTGGGCACCTGAGCTTTCCGGGATCAATATCACGTTCTGGCCTCGCTCCACTCCCTCCTCTGGCCAAATCTATCCATGTCTCTGGTCACTGGTCACCTCTTTCTGACTCTCAAATGCACTGTTCCCTACAGCTACCACAGCCTGGAGCCCAGGAGTGAAATGAGGCAGAGAACCTGGGTCTCTTTTTCCCTTTGACCCTAGACAGCCAAACGGCCTAGGCATCTGGATACAGTATCTGCCACCTCACCCCCATCCCCTCACCTCTAGGCTAGCCTCTCTCACATCCAAGGTGTGGAGGAGGGAGACTCTGAAAGAAAGGTTAGATTTTACCTTCTGACCTGGGTCTAGCACCGAGCCTCCCAATCCAGATCCTACACTACACTTGTGCTGCAGGGCCCGAGCGCTGCTCCCTTTCTCTGCAGGTTGGGGCCTTCGTAGGACTGACCTCGCCAGGGGTCCTGACAGGTTGGGGGATCTGTGGATGAAGAAGCTAGCATGCACAACCGGGTGCTGGCAAAGAGTAGGTGTTCAATAGCGGATTGATTCCTCACTGGTTCCACACTCTTGACTCCTGCATCCCGGGGCTCACCTGCTGAGGGTGGGGGAGGCTTGCGGGAAGGCCTTCCCCCTGCCTTCGCAGCAGGGGAGGGAAGAAACCAAGTCTTCTAAGGACAGAAATGGACTCTGTCACTCAAAAGCAGACTCTTTCACTTCCCAGTCCTGTAACAGGGGGGTTTGCTCTAGACGGTGGCTGAGGATCCCAGGTCCACCTCTGACACACCATGCCTCTTGCTTCAGGTCCAGTGCCTACCTGGGATTTGCATAGGGAAACCTGAAGTGTAGCTGTGGTCCTCAGTGGAAGGCCTGGAGTGGCTGTGCATAGGCTCGAAAAGCAGGCCATGGGGTGGGGATGAGAGACAGAGAACGGGGCACACGAGGGAGGGGCAGGACAGAGGAAAGGGGAGGGAGGGAGGGAAAGGTGCTCTCCCAGCCCCCACCTGTCCTCTGCCTGGAGCGCCCACTCCAACTCAGCCTGGGGGCAGAGAAGCCCAAAGCCCCCCACCTCTCCCTCCTCCTGGCCTCCTCCAGTGAGAGCCGCAACCTGAATTATGGATGAAGCTCCTTGAGTTACAGCTGCTTTGCACGGCAGTAAGGGCTAGAAATGGTAACAGAGTCACTGTTACGCAGCAGCTGCTGAGGAGGGGCCCCGGCTCAGGGTCCTCCTCGAAGGGCCTGCAGGAGATACCTGCGGGGCTGGGAGAGGTGAGTCTTGCTGGGGGCAAGAGGAGGATGGGGCAGCAGGAAGGCAGTGGGGGTAAAGAGGACAGGGCATGGAACCGTGAGTAAATGAGAAGCTAGCCCGGAAGCCACGGGCAAGAGGAAAAGGACGTGGAGCAAGGGAAGTGGTCATAAACTCGGGTCCTAGGGGCTTCCAGCTCTCCCAGCCGTCTCTCCCGGGATAGCAGGCAGTCCTGGAAAAGCCTCCTAATCCTGGGCCGAGGGAGGTGCTGACAGCCATCAAGGCACACACTCTTGTGAGCTTGGGGATGTGGTGGGATTAAGGGATCAGAGAAGGCTTTGGCTTCCTTTGGTGTGAAGTCTTTGGAGAGGCGGAGCTCAGAGGGTGACTGAGGGTTAGAGACGTGTCCTAGCTGGACACCAGAACGGGCTTTTTCCGGCCCTTGTCCTGCACTGATTTACTGTGTGACCTTGGGTAAGTTGTTTGCCCTCTCTGAGACAGGGTTGCTATCTCCATAGAGCAGAGGATGGTTTTCAGCTCTGAAATCTCAAATTCCATGCCGCAACCCTAAGCGCTCAGCAGACCCACCCGAGGGTCTTTCATACCCCTGGTTCAGATCAGGGGTGAGAGACGCGGCTCCTCCACCCCACGTGGCTCTGAAAAACTCAGGAGAAAAGTAATCGTGAAACGCCGCACGGGGGAGGGGTGAGAAGGACCGAGAAACGCGGAGGTGGTGTGAACGAATGGAACAGCCGCGCTGTGTCACTGATATTACATCACACCCAGCCTACACACGCACGGGGCCCGGCACTCACACACACGCGGGGGACGGCCAGCACACTCGCCAAAGCGCAGGAGGGGCGGGAGACACACACAACCGGGTTGGGGTGGCCCTGGGCGGTGCCTGAATGTGAGGAGCTGAGGAACACCCCCCACTCGGGTCAGAGGGTCCCCCACTCTGCGTCAAGGTAGAGCTTCCTGGGAAGAGGCACACGGGAGCATGTGGTAGCAACGCTGCCCACCTGGCTGCGTGGCACCTCCTGTAGCGAGCACCTGGTTCGCACCCCCAGATCACACACACACAGGCACACCTTCATATACACTCGGAGCAGCGTGAGACGTCACACTCAAACACGATCCACAGTACTCAGTCACCCACCTCTCAGCTACCCACCTCCTAAACCCCAGGGAACCCCAGGAGTTTGAACCCCACAATAGGCCTTCCTAGCTCTGACTTCAGAACCATGGGGATGGCTCCTGAGCTTTTGGGGTGCAGACTCTCCCTGGCTAAACTACAGGAAGAAAATCCCAGAAGCCTTCTGGGAATCCTAATTGAGGGCAGAAATCAAGCCAGAACCTTTATTTGCTCCAATGAGGGCAAGAGGTCAGAGGACCGGATGGATGGTGGGAGGAGGGGCCCAGCACTCGGTGACCCCTGGAATCCTGCCTCTGCTTTCCCATTTCAAGCTTATGAAGGATGGCCCAGACCTTGTGGGGGGCCGGGGGGGCGGTTCTGAAAGAGGACTTTGAATGAGGAGAGCCCAGGAAGAAGGTGCTCTTTGCCAGGCACCCACTGATTCTTTGGAGTGGAAAGGCAGAGGTCTGAGCCCTGCAGGAAGGGCCTGGTCATCGGGACACCCACAGGCCTTCAACTCATTAAGGGTCTCAAGTTAGTTTCTAGCATTCTCAAGTGGGCTGCTTTTGCTCCCAGTGGACATTTGGCAATGTCTAGAGACATTTCGATTGTCACAACTGGGGGCAGGGTGCTGCTGGCATCTGGTGGATAGAAGACAGCTATAGCTTAACACCCTAAAGATGGCTGCCCCCATCCCAAAGGATGCCCAGCCCTGCTTCAGCACAAACAGAGGGAAACCCTGACCTTTAGTCTTTTGACCTTAATCCCTAAACGAGGTTAAGCATACAACATGGAAAACTGATGGAAATGAAATGACATTCACTCAGCAAGCAACTTTAAACACATCACAGTGCTGTCTACAAAGCCCTACCACAACTAACTCTTAAAAAAAAGAGAGAGGTTTTTCAGGCTGAGATTGTAGCTAAGTTGGTGGAGTGCTTACCTAGTGTGCAAGAGGCCCTGGGTTCAATCCCCAGCACTGTGTAAATCAGACATGGAAGCACACACCTATAATAGCACCACTGGGCAGGTGAGGCAGGAGGATCTGAAGTTCAAGGTTATCTTAGGCTGCACATCAAGCTGGAGACCAGCCTGGGCTACCTGAGTCCCAATGTCAAAAAGGAACAACAACAAAAAAAGAGGTTTGCATGCTCAACGGTGCCTGGACCGGGATGGGAGGTCTGAGGTTGCATCCAGACTCTGCCTGGCATCTGGAGACAGACTCCAGCATTTGATGTGTAAGGAGCAGCCCTGATGCCCTCCGGGCCCGCCCGTCCGCCCACCTAGTGAGCCTACTCTCCCCACAGGTCCTGCCTCAGCCTGCCTGCTGCTGCTGCTCCTGGCCCTGTCCCCAGCGGCCCCCAGCTGCCCCATGCTCTGCACCTGCTACTCCTCTCCACCCACCGTGAGCTGCCAAGCTAACAACTTCTCCTCGGTGCCGCTGTCCCTGCCGCCCAGCACGCAGAGACTCTTCTTGCAGAACAATCTCATTCGCTCGCTGAGGCCAGGCACCTTCGGGCCCAATCTGCTCACTCTGTGGCTCTTCTCCAACAACCTCTCCACCATCTACCCAGGCACTTTCCGCCACCTGCAGGCCCTGGAGGAGCTGGACCTTGGTGACAACCAGCACCTGCGCTCCCTGGAGCCTGACACCTTCCAAGGCCTGGAGCGCCTACAGTCACTGCATCTGTACCGCTGCCAGCTCAGCAGCCTGCCCGGGAACATCTTCCGAGGTCTGGTCAGCCTGCAGTACCTGTACCTCCAAGAGAACAGCTTGCTCCATCTACAGGTAAGCCGGCCGGCCGCCCCCAGGCCTCTGTGGCCCCTCCTGTCTACCCAGGCCACCTTCTATTTTGCGTCCTCTTTCTGGTGTCCAACCCAATTAGGGATCCTGCCTGTGCCTCTCTGTGCCTCTCTAACCCCCATGTCCTTCCCTCTGTCTGTCCCTGTCTGTCTCCTGACTTGCCTCCCCCACCCGTCTCCCTCTGCCTCTTCTGTCTGTCTCTCTTCACTCACCCACTCGCCCATGTCTGGCTGTGTGTGTGTGTGTGTGTGTGTGTGTGTGCGTGTGTCTTCCTGTGATCTCTCCTTTCCCTGGTGCCCCAGCCCAAAGGTTCTTTGCAGGATCTTTTCTCATCCACCCCCAAGTCCACCCACTTCTCAAGCAGGCGGGACGCTGCAGGCAGAGCCATTGTGGGGGGGGGGGTCCTATGGAAGCTGCGCTCTTCCCTGACCGCTGGGTAACAGACAGCTCAAGCCTTCCACATCCTCTCCCTCAAACCTGTTGTCTAAAAGCTATGTTATACAGCTGAGAAATGGCTGTTCTGAGAAACAGAATGAAAAAATGTAATTGTTATTTATTGTTATGATTATTGATCTAATTGTTGTTTATTATTGTTATACTGACTGTCTGACAGTCAAACCTCCCCATTCTGGTTCCCCAGGAAGCAATAACACACCCTTCCAACCACTCAAGAGGAAAACCTTCTCTGGTGGGTCAGTCCCTGGCTAGAAGGGGGCGAGGTGATCCAAATCAGCCCTTCCCACCTGAGCTCCTAGGGCTGGAAAATCAGTCAATGATGTTCATGTTAACAGCAACAGCGATAATTTGGTAAACATGCATTGAGAAGCCATGGCATGCGGGACTAAGACTACAGAAGCAGTCTTCGGGAACAGTGTTCAAATGTTGGGAGGAAGGGCAGGAAAGTGTACCGTAACTAGGGAAATATGTGTTATTGCTGAATAATGACAGTCCTTTTAGCAGCACACAGTAGGTGCACATTGTGTCAAGTGCTGAGCTAGGCACTTTACAAGGACACACTGCCAATTTACAAGCATGTGGCATTTTTCAAACCCAGGCCTCAGTTTTTCCATCTGTAAAATGGGATTAGCATGGGCATCCATCTCCCAGGGATTTTATAACCATTAAATGCATGAATAATTTGTGGAGCACTTAGAATAGTGCTTGGCATATAGTAAGAGCTATATAAATGCTTGTTTAAATGTCACATTTTTAAAAATGAGTTTTATTTAACATTGGTCTCAAGGAAGTGCCCCAGCTCGAACTGCATCTTAGCGATGTGGGTCAACTCTAAGGATTTTTCTGAGGCCGTGGATGGAATCCAAGCCACACCTCCCGTTTCTCTTTTTCCTAAAGTTGCCTGGTACCACATGGTTACAGGGTACATCCCGCCTCTTTGTCTCATGCCTTACAGATGCTGTGCAGCAACAGTTTTCAGTGTAGAATGCTCAGTTCAGGGGTGAGGGGGGATTTGTACGTCTAAGACCCTGAAGCCACTGTCCCTGAGACCAGACCCTTAGTGGTCTCAGCACCAAGCTGAGCCTCAAACAGCCTGGTGGCAGGGACAGACAGGGCCATCAGGGACTCGGAATGCCACACAGCCAACAGCCAAAGGGAGCTAGTAGCCCTTGACCTACATTTGCTTTAGGAGGCCGGTGCCATCAAAATACAGTTAGGTGGGCCAGGGTTTTTGCTTGCTTTTTTTTTTTTAAAGACAGGGGTCTCATATATCCTAGGCTGGCTTCTATGTAGCCAAGGATGACCTTAAACTTCATTATTGTTATTGTTTGAGACAGGATCTCACTATGTAGCCCTAGCTGGCCTGGAACTCATTATGTAAACCAAGCTGACTTTGAACTCACAGAGATCCACCTGCCTCTGCCCTCCCGAGTGCTGGGATTAAAGGCGTGTACCGCCATGCCTGGCCTGACCTTGAATTTCTTCATCCTTCTTCCTCTACTCCTGAGAGCTGGGGTGACAAGTCTGTGCCAGCATGCTCATTTATATGGTGCTGGGGTGGAGTCCAGGTCCTCCTGTATACTAGCAAGCACTTTACCAACTGAGCCACACCACCAGCCCTGCCTGTGGGCTCCATGTTGGAAGCACTTGCTTTGGGGACTTCAAGCCTCCTAGACGGCTCTGGAGAAACTCTTCCTCCATGTCCACACCCCAAAGTTGGCAATTTAGTGATCTTTATCTATCTAGAAAGTTTTATGATATTAAAATGGAAGGCATTTGTCATGGGCCACACTCCGAGATACAAACACCATAATTGTTATTACACTTTGTGTGCCCTGATCTAAAGGGTTGGGGACAGGCTGCATTTCAGATGCCAGTGTTTCTGATTTTAGAAGACCTATGTGCACATAATGGGATATCTTGGGGATGGGACCCAAGTCCAAGCACAAGTTCATTCATGTTCCCTATACATCTATACACAGTGCCTGAAGGCAGTTCCATACACACTTCATAATTCTGTGCATGAAACAAAGTTTCATGGTGGATTTCCCACTTAGGGTGATATTTCCTGCTGTTCCAAAATTTCAGATCTTAAAGCATTTTGGATTTCAAATTTTCTGATTAGGAATGTTTGATGTGGGGGGGGTTAAAGAATTTTTACATTAGAGTTTGAGTGTGTGTGTGTATATATGTATGTGGAGGTCAAAGGACAACTTTCAGGAGTTGGTTCTCTCAACTTCCATAGTGTTGATCCCAGTGATCAAACTCAGGTCGTCAGGCTTAGTGGCAGACACCTTTATGTGCTGAACCATCTCCAGACCCCCCAGCTGTGTTTTTATTCTACTACTCTGAAGATCCTGACCTCCTTATCAACACATGGAAGCTTCTCGTTATTTAGCTTGAGGCAAATTGTTTTCCCTTTTCTGAATGTCCATCTGTCCTGCCGTCAGCAGCCTCAAAAAATGATGCCTCCCATAGAGAGGCTTCCAGAAGCAAATGGGTTAATTTACAGAGTACATTTATCCTCAGGGATAAATTACCTTTGACTCTTGGGCCGAGAACAGCAATCCGTGCCTGAGGTCAGATACTACCCCAGGCCTAGGAGAACTCACTTGGTCACTAGGATCTTCTGAACTTGAAAGCGTTTGCACAGTCGTGGCTGGTGTGGGCAGCATTGGGCAGCATGGGAAGGGGAGGAAGCATCTCCACACCTGGCCCTTTATACACAAGAAAACAGACAGCCTCTGTCAAGGGCCGGATGACCTAGGCTGGGAGAAGCCACAGACAGGGGAAGAAACATGTGGCTGGGCTGAGATCCTCGGGGAACAGGCGTGACCTAGGATGGAGCCCAGCTGGCCTGGGAGGGAGGGCAGCTCTGGAGGAAGCTCGGTGACAGCATGTGGCAGGCAGACATGGAAAGGGTGGGGGTGCTCACAGAATGTCTGCTGACGGCCAGGCACTGTGCCAGGCCAGTTCATTCACCACCAGATTTCTCACTGGGCACCTACTACATGCCAGGCAACATGCAGGGTGCCAGAGATTCCAGGGTGAATAAAATGGTATCCGTGCTCTGTTGGAGCCTTGTTGGAGGGCGGCCAGATGATAAGGATGTCTTTCAGTCACTACAGTGGCTTGCCTGGTGTTTAAAAGCAATCTTTCTCCTCAGGCAGTTCTGAGTTTGAATCTAAGCCCAACTCCTAACTTGCTGTGTGACGTTTGGATCAGTTATTTAACTACTCTGACCTCCTATAGTCCCTTCTAAGCTCAGGCAGGAAGTGATATGACGATAAAAGATTACACTTGGAAAGAATACAGAGTGGGCAGACAGTGAATGGGGGCTGCTGTTTAACACTTAACAGTGACCCCACCAACTCAAAGGTCTCCAACTGCTAAGGGACACAGTGTAGAACTGCCTTGGGTCCACTGTGCTCCGGGATGCAGGTGTCCAGGGTCTTATCTCTGGGGTTGGGGTCCACATTAGCTGCTGGGCCCTCAGCAGGTGGTTCCCCTTCTTTGAGCCATCTCCAAAAAGAGATCACTAAAGCATGTACCTTGTGGCATCGGAGATTGCTACTACTAAGGACCTGTGCTGCACTGGGCTTGGCATTCGGTAAGAAGTTGGTAAGTCACCTGCTGCCGCCTATGATGACAATGACGCCTGACCATAGATGTGTGAGCACCGCAGGTGGGGGTGCCTGGCACAGAACAGACACTCAGTTTTGCTGAATGAATGCAGTAGACCCTAGAGCTCACTGAATCAAAATTAGCAGATGCAGAGGGACCCTTAAGAATCAACCACTCCATGCTGGGTGTGCTGGCACGGGACTTTAATCCCCAGCACTGATCAATCCTCAGGATTGATCTCTGCAAGTTCAAGGTCAGCCTGTATTGTGGACTATGTAGCAAGTTCCCGGCTAGAGAGAGAGAGAGAGAGAGAGAGAGAGAGAGAGAGAGAGAGAGAGAGAGAGAATGTGAATGAATGAATGAATGAATGAGGACAGCACAGATAAAAACATGAGCCCAGAGAGGTGCCTGGAGCTATCCAAGGTCACACAGCCTGGACAGCTGACAAGATCAGTACCAACCAGGCCTGGCACTGGGAGGTTAGAGAAAGGCAAGGTTAAGAACTGGATACTCTCTGGGCTGGAGAGATGGCCTAGTGGTTAAGAGTGCTGACTGCTCTTGCAGAGGACCCGGGTTCAATCCCCAGCACTCACATGGCGGCTGAGAATTCCAGTCCTAGGGGAATCTTTGATTCCAGTCCTAGGGGAATCCGACGCCCTCTTCTGACCTCCACAAATGCATTGCATGACACAGGTGCACAGACCTACATGCAGACAGTACATTCATACACATAAAAAATAAATAAAAATTTTTTAAAAAGAACAGGCTACTCTCAGGGAAGGTGGGGGAGTGCGGGAACGTGCCTTTAGATTCCAAATGGATACAGAAAGCTGTGAGCTAGCCAGGCAGGAGGCAAGGGAGATGTGGTTTTTGAAATGGAAGAAGATGACTTTAGCAGATGCTCTCAGCCCGGGAGGGAGGGGGCAAGGGAGAGGGCGATGGGGGAGGGCCAGGGCTGTGAAAGTCAAGAGCTTATTAATGCACAGAGAACCGTTTTACCAGTGGAGAGAGAGGAAGGACCGGATTTCAGAGCTGTAGCCCAGGAAGTGGCGATGGGATTTGGCTACCACTTGAGTGGGGGAGTGGAACAGACCCCAAGGCTGAGGCTCAACGGTGGAGGGGCGAGACTTTCAGCCAAGAAAAAATGAGAAGAGGAGGTTAGAAAAAAATGGGGATTGTGGGTCAGAAACACTGAGTTCTGTGGGGTATCTGAACCTGTCTTCCCTTCTAGACCTCCAGCCCCTATCCCCAGAGAGTCTCCCGTGTCCCCAGATTGATGTTCTGTCCCTACATCTGAGTGTGGTCCTACTATTGAGACACTCTATGAAGGCAGACCCTGAGGAAGGGCTTGGGCGGAAGGTTTCAAAGTCTACCCTCTGGGCGCACTGGGAAAAGGGGGACAAGGAAGGGCACCAGGTAGAGGTGAGCAAGCCTGAGAGTAGAGAGTGACCAGGGGTCAAGCTACCACATCAGCAGGGTGGCGAAGGGGGCAAAGGCTACACTGGTGTCAGAGGCAGCAAGAAGGTTGAGGAGGACAGAGCTCAGTGTGGCCGGGAGGAAGACTTTTGGCAGACACAGTTCTTGTAGCAGAGGGCAGAAGGCAGATGGGAGGGGATGCAAACACGCAGGAGCATGGAAAGGTGGAGGCTGTGGGTGTGGCTTCCAGGAAGTAGGGGAGGGAGGCCCAGGGTTGGGGAACCTGCCCCGGGTGAACTGGTGTGTTGCTCAGGTCACTTTGAACCAGATGTCTTGGGACCTCCTGCCACAGCAATTTGGGGAGAACCTCAGAGCAGTGGGGTGAGGGGACTGAAGCTCCAGGTGCTTTGACAGCAAAGCCTTCATCTCGGGAGTAAGCTTCATTTGGGGCACTAGCTCCAAATCAACCCCCCCCCCCCCGTGTGTGTGTGTGTGTGTGTGTGTGTGTGTGTGTGTGTGTGTGTGTTTGCTGGGGATCCAACCCTACACTTTGAACATACATAGGCAAGTACTCTACCTATGACCTACAGCACCAAATCAGCCGACTGCAGTTTCCTGGTGAGCTGGTTAAAACTCAGAGTCCACCCCCTATGGCCACACCTACACCTGTTAATTCTGAGCCATAATCCCAAGGTCCTCCCAGCACTAATATGATTCCTCCATCCCAAATTGCTGTCCCCTACCCTCTAAGAAGGACACTGATGCAAGGTACCAAGGCCCTTAGCTCCCCCCCCCTTCTTTGCTACTTTTAGGGTGTGGAGTTGACACTGACCCCCAGAGTGATTTATCCCGGCAACAAAACTTTTGGTCCCTAGGGAGCTCTTCTCTTATTGAAAGGGAATAGAAAAGAGGGGAACAGAATTCTAAATAGGCCCCTGGTGTCATGACGACGACGAGGGTTGCGGCTGTCTGTGCCAGGTGCTGTCGGCAGCACACCGTCTAACCTTCGTTTCCTCTGGCCAAGTTTCTCCTTCCCTGTTGCACTAAGGGAGCTGAGGCTCAGCAAGATTAAACAACGTGCCCAGCAGCTAGGAAAGAGAAGCTCTGTTCTAAGTCAGTGTTCTTAACTCTGGAGTCTGTGGACTTCATCACTGAATCAAATCTCTAAATGCCCACCCCCATGAACCTTATGTGAACTGTCTTTTTTGATCCTCAGGACAGACCCACAAAGTAGGAACACTCATCTCCACTTTACAAAGGAGAAAGCATGCTTAGAGACCTGGCCAAGTTATTAAACATGGCTAACTCATACAATGCCTGCCATGTGCAAACTTTATTCCAAGCACCTTAACACATGCTTCTCTGTTTAATCACCACAGTTTACAGAGGAGGGATGGAAAGAATGACTTTTCCAAGGTATCACAGTCAGTTCAGGACAGACCCAGGATCTGACTCTCCGAACATGGTGAGGATCAGCATCACCTGGAAGAGAGGCTTATTCTCAGGGGACACTGGCAGCCATGAGAATCCTCAAAGGTTGGGAGGCTAGAGAGATGGCAACCCCATGTGATGGCTGATATCCACTGTCCACTAGGCAGGATCAAGAATCACCTAGGAGGCCTGGCAAGATGGCTCAGTGGGCAAAGATGCTTGCTACTAAGCCTGATAGCCTGAGTTCTATCCCAGAGCTGAGATGGAGAAAACATACTCCTGCAAGTATTCCTCTGACTGGCACACTCATATGTACATACACACTCACAAACACACACCACATATGCACATGATAAATAAAAATGTAAATTTGGGAGCCAGAGAGATGTCTCAGTGTTTAGGAGCACTGGCTGCTCTTGCAGGGGACCCAGGTACTGTTCCCAGCACCCACACAGCATCTAACAACTGTCTGTAGTAACTCCAGTTCCAAGGGATCTGACACCCTCTTCTACATGCGCACTGCATAACACAGGTGCACTTACATACATGTAGGCAAAATACTCCCAACAGATAAAATAAAAATAATCAATAAAAAAATTTAATAATGTAAAACTTGAGAACCAATGGCCTAGCTGGGTACTGTGGTGCAGGGTGCTGGTCCGAGCTATTCAAGAGGCTGGGGCAAAGGAGATGGCAAGTTCAAGACCTGCCTGAGCTACATAGCAAGTTCAAGGCCAACCCGGGCAACTCAGTAAGTCTCTATCTCAAAAATGAAAGTGAAGGGGGCGCTGGGGATGCCTGTTATGCTGGCACACACCTTTAGTCCCAACACCTGTGAGTTTGAGACCAGCCTGGTCTACATAATGAGTTCCAGACCAGCCAGGACTACACATTGCTACACCGTCTGGGGGGGGGGGGGACGGGGACTGGGAGTGTAGCTCAGAACCCTTGCCTCGCATTGCTGTACTAGGTTCAGTCCCCGAAGGGGAGGAGTGGAGGGGGAGAGGCAAGACCTACTAACGTCAACTGTCAACTGTATAGTTTTTCCCGCAGGAAATAGGCTAGAGAGTGCAGGCTTAAAATCCATTCGATTGATCAACTTGATTGAACAAACAACCTGTCACCCCCCACTGGATGGTGGGGCTGTAGGTGTTTGGGCACAACAGCCTGAAGATAGGTTTTACATAAAAACTAATTTAAAAAATAAAAATAAAAATAATATTTTGAGGAAAAAAAAAATCCATTCGAATCAGCTGGCCGGGCAATGCCTAGCATGTCGGAGGCCCTGGGTTTGATCCCCGGCAGCACATAAACCTGGTGTGGTGGCACAAGCCGGTAATCTCAGCCCTCAAGAGGTGGAGCCAGGAGGATGAGAAGTTCAAAGTCATCCTTGGTTTCCACGGCGAGTCTGAGGACAGCCTGGGATACTGCGACCTTGTCAGCCCGGTCTTCAAGCCACTCTCTTGTGTTTCCACCCCGCGCAGGATGACCTGTTCGCGGACCTGGCCAACCTGAGCCACCTCTTCCTCCACGGAAACCGCCTGCGGCTGCTCACGGAGCACGTGTTCCGCGGCCTGGGCAGCCTGGACCGGCTGCTGCTGCACGGGAACCGGCTGCAGGGCGTGCACCGCGCGGCCTTCCGCGGCCTCAGCCGCCTCACCATCCTCTACCTGTTCAACAACAGCCTGGCCTCGCTGCCCGGCGAGGCGCTGGCCGACCTGCCCGCGCTCGAGTTCCTGCGGCTCAACGCCAACCCCTGGGCGTGCGACTGCCGCGCGCGGCCGCTCTGGGCCTGGTTCCAGCGCGCGCGCGTGTCCAGCTCCGACGTGACCTGCGCCACCCCGCCCGAGCGCCAGGGCCGCGACCTGCGCGCTCTCCGCGAGGCCGACTTCCAGGCGTGCCCGCCGGTCACCCCTACGCGGCCCGGCAGCCGCGCGCGCGGCAACAGCTCCTCCAACCACCTGTACGGCGTGGCCGAGGCGGGCGCGCCCCCCGCGGACCCGTCCACGCTCTACCGAGACCTGCCGGCCGAGGACTCGCGTGGCCGCCAGGGCGGGGACGCGCCCACCGAGGACGACTACTGGGGGGGCTACGGCGGCGAGGACCAGCGGGGCGAGCAGACGTGTCCCGGGGCCGCGTGCCAGGCGCCCCCGGACTCGCGTGGCCCCGCGCTCTCGGCCGGACTGCGCGCCCCTCTGCTCTGCGTCCTGCTGCTGGCGCCCCATCACCTCTGACTGCGGTGCTGAGACGGAAGAGCCCCCCCCCCAATGGAGCTGCGCCCCGTCCTCCGCCCCTGGCCCCGCGGCCCTGCTGCCTTCCTTGGCCCCCCAGCGCCTCTCCTTCCCGGGGACCACGCTGCCTCTTTTGCCTTCCGGGCTGTTCTGACTTTCTTATGGAAGCCCCCAAGACCGTGTGTACGGTGGCTCGGCCCCCTTCGCCCCGATTCTAGCCATTAACTCCCCTTTTCCCCATCCCAAGGCTGTGGCGGGGCACCCCAGGCAGCCGCTGCCCCCCTCTCCAGGGCCCACAGTGGACTCGGAGGGGCTTTTGTCCGCAGAGCACCTTCCACCAGCAGAGCCTTTGAGAGCTCCCCCGGGAGCCCCCCGCCCGTCGACCCCAGGACCTTGGGAGGGATGCCTCAGCCAGGGCCAGGCTGCCCCTGGGCCTAGCTTGCCCGTCCCTTCAACCTCCTGACACTGGAGGAATAATTTTCTCCTAAGTCTACCCGGGACACTTTTTAGGGTGCCTGGAGGGAACTTTCCTCTCCACCATGGCACCTTTGTGGTGAAGATCAAAAGAAGTTGTTTGGGAAAAAAATTTATTAAAAAATTCTATTATTTTATCTCCTGTAAGGTTTTTTGTTTGTTTGTTTGTTTTTGTTTTTGGCTCAAGACCTCAGAATCAGGAGAGAGCTTGGAACTGTAGATGCTCAGAGTTAGAAGGAAGGGCCATCGTGGACCACCAGAGCTCCTTGCTGCAGGGATTCAGTGGGTGTAGCAAACAGAAAGCTGAGGGGTATCAGCATGGCCCAGGTGAGAGGAAATCTGACAGTCTGGGGTGTGTGGTGGGGGAACCCCATCCCGTTTGCCCAGGAAAAAAAGCTGCGACCAATTCTGAGATGTCTGGTGGCTGAGCGACTGAATATGCTGGTGGCCACCAGCCTGACCAAGGGTACCTTAAGGAAGAAAAGCAGTTCCCACCTTCCTGCACAAGGAGCTGTCACATAGACGCCCATGGGCACAGCCAGGCTAAACATGGCTTGGGCACATCTGGAAAAGGCACCTCTTCCTCAGAACATAGTCCCACGGCAGAACAAACGCTTCAGAGGACAGAGCCTGAGATACTTCATCTGGTACCGCCCCCTTGGCTGGATGGCCATGCAGTATTCAGCCTGTGTAGCTGTGCTCAATAGCCCTAGAGTCATCTCCTTTGCTCCTGTGAGGTAGAAGCCGTCAGGGGTGGACCAGGTCAGGAGGGGTGGACCAGGTGGGGGGAACGATTCTCTGAGCAGATTAGAAGAGGCCAAGAGGTTAAGGTGATGAAGGGGGCAAAGAGTTCAACTTGAGGTGCCGTGGTGGCCTGCAGTGTGACCAGAAGTTCCCTCTTTCTGGTGAACGGAGAAGAGGCTGGGGGTCAGGAGAAGCCCAGGCTAAGGATTTGGAATAAATCTCAGGCCTGAGTCTCATCAGATGGCAATGATGGAGATTTCGGGGTTAGGGGCTGAAGAGATGGGTCAGCAGTTAAGAGCACTGGCTGCTCTGGCAGAGGACACAGGTTCGGTTTCCGACACCCACATGGCAGCTAACAACCATCTGCAACTCCAATTCCAGAGGGTCCGACACCCTCTTCTGACTTCTGTAAGGATTATATGCACATGGTACACTTAAATGCAGGTAAAACATTCATACACATAAAGGAATGTAAATAAATAAATATTAAAAAGAATTCAGTTAGCCAGGAGCGGTGGTGGTACACACATTTAACTCCAGTACTTTAGAAGCAGAGGCAGAGATTGAGGCCAGCCTAGTCTACATAGTGAGTTCGAGGCCAATTATGAGACTGGAGACCCTGACTTAAAAAAAAAATGGGCTGGAGAAATGGCCTAGTGGTTAAGAGCGCTGACTGCTCTTGCAGAGGATCCGGGATTGATCCCCAGCACCCACATGGCGCTGAGAACCTTCTGTAACTCCAATTCCAGGAGAACTCCAGTTCCAGGGGAATCCGACGCCCTCTTCTGCCCTCCGCGGCATTGCACGACACAGGTGCACAGACTTGCATGCAAACAGTACATTCATACAAATAAATAAATAAATAAATAAATACATAAATAAATACATAAATCAAACTAAAAAAAATATTTTTAAAAATGCCAGGCATGGTGGTGCACACCCATAATCCCAGCACTTGAGAGGCAGAGGCAGGAGGATCTCTGCTAGTTCGAGGTCAGTTTGGTCTACAGAGCAAGCTCCAGCCCAGCTGGGACTAAAGGGAGACCCTGTCTCAAAAATACCAAAAAAAAAAAAAAGCTGGGTGCGGTGGCGCATGCCTTTAATCCCAGCACTTGGGAGGCAGAAGCAGGCAGATCTTTGTGAGTTCAAGGCCAGCCTGGTCTACAGAGTGAGTTCCAGGACAGCTGGGGCTACAGGGAGACCCTGTCTTGAAAAGACAAACAACAACAACAACAAAAAGAATGAAAGAAAAGAAAATATATTTCAGAGTTGGATTTGTATCCTGTGAGATAGAAAGGACAGGGTAGAAGGATCTGGGTGCTAGGGCAGCGGGGACTGGGAGGCCACTGGGATCTGTGACCCTGGCCAAGGAAGTCAAAGGATGGTTGGAAAACGAGTAAGAAACAGGAAGGAATCAACATGTGGGGCTATGAAAGATGGACTTGGGGTGTAAGTTTGAGATGGGTGAAGGGCTAGTGAGAGCCAGGTCAGGACTGGAGAGCTCCCAGCCTGGGGTTTTACTGGGGTTGGGTGAGGCTGGCTCTGAGGAGGCTGACAAGTGGGGTGGGAGGTGTGAGCCAGGCAAATACTGTGTTGGAGGAGGGGCTTCTTGGCTGGAGCAGGGGAGGGGAGTATGCTGGTAAATCAGAGGCAGGCTGTCCAGGTCACAGAATTATCATTGTGAAATATTCATGGGCCTTCAGTCCAGATGCTATTTCAGAACACCAATAGCAGGAGTGTGTGTGTGAGCCTCAGGAAGAAGCCTAGAGCAATGCTGCTCTCCACCCCCATCCCCCGGCCACCACCAACCCAGACAGACCCCTGGACGCCCTTCACATGCACACCCCACACTCCAGCTCTCCCTCACACGCACACATACCAAACGGAATTATGCAGCATGTGCAGGCACGCCAGCCACCCACGGGTCCCACAAACAGGCAGATGCACCCCAGATACAGACGTGTACCCGCACCCTCTCACCCAGGACCCCAACCCCAGAGAGTCTCTAAGCCTTTCCGAACAATCCAGATTGACAGCTTTGATCCACAGATCCCAAAATAGAAGAGATGGGCAAAACCATGTACCCCACCCCCACCAACGTTCTGATGGCAAAACTGAGGCCAGAGAGTCCAGGAATGGACTTGTCATGACGCCCCTAACTCCTGAAAGAAACACAATTCATTTGCCTCCCCCATTCTATGAGTGTGCCCCCATTCTGAATGCTTTTCGCCTGACAGACAGCCAATGTTGCAGTATTGGATCCTCCTTTCTCTAATCTAGATTACTCAGCTCCCAGTCCTCCCGCTGGCCCCGTCCATTCTCTCCTCCCTAGCCCCCACCACCTCTGCTGCAGTTCCTCATTTCCTCATGCCTAGAATATAAAAGAAAATAGAAGTCGTCTCTACTCTGCTTTTCCTGCACTCAGTCTCTCTCCCTCCCACCCAGCCTGCCCACAGAATCATCTGGCCAAAATGTGCACACATCATGTCACTGTGCAGCTCGGGAACCGATGGTGGCTCCCGATTGCCTCCAGATTTAAGATGAAACCCCTTCGCCAGGCATTAGAGGTGCTTCAGACTGCAGAAGCAGCTGCTAGTCCAGCCTTCGCCCTCTTTGACCACCAACTAGCCTTCTCTCCAAAGCTACAATGTTTGTGTCCCCTGGCCACCAGGTTTGGTACACTAGAAACCCACATCTTACTTTGAATGATCCCTAAAGTCATTTCATCCCCTCCCCGACACAAACACAAATTAGGAAACTCTCCTTCTCAGTCCTCAGATCACAGGTCCCAGAGCTTTTCCCAAGCCAAGACTGCATCTCTTTCTTCACATGGTGGGGTTCTTTACTGCCCTTCAAAGCTCAGAAAGTGCTGGGCTCTGACTCCCTTGGAGAGATCTTCTGCCCCCTGCTGGTCATCTTTGGAAGCACAACCAGGCTTCTGTCATCCCTAAACTGAAGAGTGAGCATCCAATCGCGTGGGGAGAAGAATAGAAGGTCACCAGATGATAAGGTTTATAAGCCCTTAAGCCTCTAAGGTTCTTACACCCAAAGTGGGGCAGGGGCGTTCTCAGCCCAGTTTTCTGAGCGGCTGACTCCCCACTTTCGATCTCTAATCTGTTGAGAGGGTTCTGTGAAATTGAAGACTGGGGCTTCCAGGACCCTGCAGAAGGGACATTTGTCCAGCAGCCTCTGAGAAGCCAGGAAGCTAGGGACAGTCCAGGTGGCAGGCCCAAGGTCCATCTGGGGTCAGGTTTCTCCATGAATTTTTAATGCTTCCAGCCAAACCTGTCAGATGTTCCGAAACCTGAGTATCCATCTCCTTCCATCTGTACACCGTGCCCTTCCCTGTCTGTACTGCCCCACCCCGGGAGTTGGGGGGGGCGGCAACCTGGGACAGTTCTCCTTAGGAAAAATGGTTTGGGAGTAAAAGGGTGAAATATCTCATTACTCTCCTATATCTTAGCCATGTGACCTCCCAAGTTTCTTCTAACATCTGTTTTTGTTGATATGTCCAAGTTTGTGTAACTGGGCACAAGGATCCCTGAGTTATGGTGAGCACACACCTAACAGGCCACAGGAAGATGAGGCCTGCCTCCCCCTCCACCCCCTGCCCCATCTCCTTCCATGCCTAGAAGTGGCTCTGGCTCTTTATTTTAAAGGAAGGGACTCTAGTTGTTTCTGGATCCCCAGTCAAAGCCAAACAGCCTGTGCCTCAAACACTGACATCAGGAGAGGGTAGGGAAGTTGCAAAGTGGGTAAGGCTGACAAGAGAAGAAAGGACAGAGAAGCTAAAAGCTGGGGGGCTAGAGGGGAAGATGTTCAGGGATCCTAGTGCAGACCCGCTCCTTTGCTGATCTCTTCCTCTCCTTCTCTCCCTCCCCCTTTTCCTCCTTCCCTTCATTTTCCCTCTAGTGTCTTTCTCCAGCACACCACTCTCTTGCACTGTGTTTCTAAAAAAGGGCCTGTGCATCTGATTAGGTGGGAAGGGCATTCCTGAGCCCCTCTGCTGCTGAGTCAGAAGGCTGGGGGTCCTGGAATCTGCATTTTTAACAAGTGGGGGTGGGTTGTGGACTCTCTGAAGCCTGAGATGCATCTCTTCAAGAAGACGGTGGACCCTTGCGGCCCTCAGGAGAACGCTGAGAGGAATGGTCCTCGGTGTGCACTTGGTGGAAGCTGCAAGGGAGAATCCTGCACAGAGAGGCCACTGGGTTGTAATAAAAGATGGAGGATGCCAGGCCGAGGGATGGCATTCACCTTTAATACCAGCACTGGAGAGCTGGGGCAGGAGAACTGTCGTGGATTTGGACCCAGCCTGGGCTACACAGGAGGCTCAAGGCCAGCCTGAGCTACAAGGTGAAGCATAGTTTGGAAAAGAGAGAGAGAGAAAAAAAACAGGGTGAAGGACACAGACAGGGGTGGGGGCAGCGAGATGTGGGGGACAGCCAGGGTGAGACTGGGAAGCAGCTAGAAGCCGAACAAACCTGACACCTGCAGAGTCCGCCTGCCCACCCACCCCTCTACATGGCCTCTAGATCCAGCATGCAGAGATCACAGGCCTCACATGGACCCTCTCTGGCTTGCTGAGGCCGAGGGTCAGAAAACAAGCTTCTCACCTTCTAGGACTAGCGACCCTCTGGGGTGTGTTTTGCAAAAATGTGTGGGCCCTCCCTATCCAGGTCCCTGGAATTCAGCTCGGTCCAGCATCCTTCTGACCTGTTCTTTCCCCCCTACCCCCAGCCCTCAGCACCCAGCCCCCAGCCCCCAGCCCCAGCTCATCTGCATAAAGTTCCAATTAACACATTTTCCCTGAGCTGTTTGAGATCCCTGAACTCGCTCCCAGCCCCTAGCCCGCTTCCCACGGCATCCTCGTCCTTGGGACCGTGGCCCCGTTAACCCTCGCGACCCCGTGGCCTGGGGCCCGCCAGCCTGCCCCACTACCGCAGCCAGCCGGCGAGGGGCGCGCCCAGGGCGGCGGACAGCGCAAGGGCTCCGCCGCCGGCCACAGGCCAGTGCTCTGCGGGAAAACGACAGGCGCTCGCCCGCCCCTCTTTCTGGAAAGAGCTGAGAAGGGGGGCTTCTCCTGGGAGACTCGGGGCGTCGAAATTCCTCGTTCCTTATCCTCCGGCCCCCGCACCCCTCCTCCCCGCCACGCACCCTCTCCCCTCCCCAGCCATCTGTTCCTCTAGGCAGCGCCGCGACAAACACGGCTCTAGCTCGCTTCCGCCCCTACCCAGCCCCCTCCCCAAACTCCTCCATCCCCGGGAGTGGGAGAGTGATGACTCTCCTCTCCTAGCAGGCCCACGTGTCTGCCTCCATCTCGCACGGAGCCCCTAGCCTCGGCTGGGTAGGGTTAGGTGTCGAGGTCCCCCCTTCGCAGGGGTCCACCGAGCTGAAGAGAGAAGGCTGGAAAGCTGCGATCAGGGAAGGCCGGGGAAGACCTCAGGGCAGAGCAAGCAGACGTTGGGGAGCCAGAGGCCCAGGTCCGGGAACGGTGAACTTGGGCGCAAGGGCCTGGGGTCCCCACCCCAAGTCTGGCTGTGCCACCCGCAGACACGCAGCGCCGCCTGCCGAGCACACCCGAGGACAGCGCTCACACACCGAGCTTCCTGCCCAAGTCTTCCTCACAGCCTGGGGGTTGGTATGCCAGGTCACGTGACGGGTGGTGGTCCGCCTCCGTCAGGCGGTCGGCAAAATTAGAATCAAGAGCACAGGGAGACCCCGACAGGGCCTTTGGGAAGCTAGCCAACTATTTGGTGGGTGCTCTCCCATTATGAATTTTTCTTTAGAATCCGCTGTGACTTCCAAAATCTCCAGACCTTTCAGCGGGTTTCTCATTTGCAAATGGAAGGTCATCCTTTTATTAACTCCTAAAGAGAACTTGGGAAACATGATTTATCTGGAATTCTAAGTCCAGAGATCTTCCACCGGGGACGGGGGAGGTAGGGAACGGGACGAGAGGATCAGGACTTTAATAAGATCATTTCAAAGCTGGGGATGGAAAGCTGAGGCAGGAGGATTGCAGGTATGAGGCCAGCTACATAGCGACTTCAAGTCTATGATTTGAAACCCTCAAACATACAAACAAAAGTCACTCCAGCTGAGAACTGGAATACTTGGGTCCTCTTCTCTACCTCTGCAGTCAGACTGCTACCTGCCTTGCCCAGTCACACAGTCTGGTGCAGGGCTGGGATAAACAAGGTTATTTATCCTGGGAGGTCTCTAATCATTCAAAATGGTGTCCTCTTTTAATGTGGATAATTTTAATTAATTTTATTTATTTCTGTATGCGTATGAATGTACTGTCTGCATGCAAGTTTGTGCACCCGTGTCGTGCAATGCCGCGGAGGTCAGAAGAGGATGTCGGATTCCCCTGGAACTGGAGTTCTCCTGGAATTGGAGTTTCAGATGGTTCTCAGCCGCCATGTGGGTGCTGGGGATCGAACCCGGGTCCTCTGTAAGAGCGGTCGGCACTCTTAACCGCTAGGCTATCTCTCCAACCCTAATGTGGATAATTTTAAAGCCTTGCTTTAACATTAAAGGTAAATATACAGCCAATTGGCAAAGCTGATGCCAGAAGAAAAAAAAAAAAAGAAAAAAAAAAGGTAAATATAAACATAGTATAACATGAAACTCAAATTTTACAAGTTTTAAGATAAAAATATGTGACAAAAAGGTACTGCTTTCAAGCAGACCCTAGCATGCTTTGGTGAATTACTCTTTAGCATTTCATTTTTTAGACAGGGTCTCACTCTGAAGCCCAGGCTAGTCTGGGACTCACTATGCAGTCCAGGCTAGGCTCAAACCCAAGGCAGGCCTCCTACCTCAGCCTCCGAAGTGCTCAGATTACAGGTGGGAGCCACTAAGCCTGGCTATTAGCAGTCTTTCTTTTATTTTTGGAGTGTTTATTTAACTTTTATTTGGGGTATATGAGTTTTGACTGCATATATATGTAAATGTACCAAATGTCTGCAATGCCTGCAGAAGCCAGAAGAGGGTGTCAAATCCCGTGGAACTGGACCTGCAGTTGTTAGCCACCCCTGTGGGTGCTGGAAACCTAACCCTAGTCCTCTGGAAGAACAGCCAGTGCTCTTAACCACTAAGCCATCTCTCTAGGCCCTTTGCATTCTTCTTTTTTTTTTTTTTCCTCTTTTTTCTTTTCTTTTCTTTTGTTTGTCTTTTTGAGGCAGGGTCTCTCTGTAGCTCGAACTGCCCAGCTGTCCTGGAACTCACTATGTAGACCAGGCTGGCCTTGAACTCACAGAGATCCTTGTGCCTCTGGGATTAAAGGCGTTTGCCACCATGCCTGGCAGCATTCTTTCTTAAGCATTCTGCCCTGATCCCTTACATAGAAAAATGGCAACTTCCTGGATATATTCCAAACCCTGGAGAGTTGGAGAGGTAGGACTTGGACTCCTCCTGGGCACTTAGAGTAGTACAGTTGAGAAGAGCATGGTGACCAGACTGCCAGAGAAGGACACACTGGTACTCCAATCATCCCACTTTAATGGGCAGCTGAGCTTTGGAAAGGCAGAGAGGTGGGGATGGAGGGAAGGAACCCCTCCCACTTCTTCACTGCCAGGTGCACACTAGCCACACTCTCACTTCCCTTTTTATTTCTGCTAAGACCTGTAAGAAACAGCACCAGGGAGGGAACCCGCCCTCCAGTCCCAACGCCCATCCAGGACACAGCCAGCCCCTCAGCCCCTCTCCGGCAGGAAGGCTGTCTGTACATATGCACACACTGTATGCATACACACTCAGCAGCTGGAATCTTAGGGTAGTCTGTTCGCTGATCCCATTCAGTCCTCAGAACACAGCCCCGCAGAAGCTCCTGAGACAAACTCATGGAGAAAAGATGGCTCCACACTGTGGTCTCCTCCAGTCCAGAAAGAAGGCCGGATCCCACTGGACCAGGCACTGTCTTCAGTCAATGGAAGTCTTGCTTTGGGAGATGTTTTTTAAGGTTTTTTTTTTTTTTCCTTCCTTTTTGCAAGTCCTTACAAAAATAGAACTTCTCTTGGTATTTATAAACCCATGGCCCCAGGCTCTACACGCACGCTGCAGGTAGAGAGCCATCTGGGGCATTCCCTTTACTTCTTTGAGCCTTGGTTGTCTGTCCTCCTGGTCAGGAGTCTATGCAGCCCCCTTGGGGCCATTTAGCACCTTCAGTGGGTCTGGCAAATTGGTGGCATACTCCCTCTGCAGACGGGACCGGTAATAGAAGAGGTAGGAAGGTAGCAGGAATCCCAGAAACGAGAGGAGCAGGAGGCCCAGATTCACCTTCAGGGCACAGAAAGAGACACAAAATCAGATGGGTACTTGCTGGACACTTCCTCCTCAGGGGCCTACCTGAGACTCACAACTCAGAGGACAGGGCAGCCATTTGTGCTCCAGGTCCCAGGCCAGAAAGAGAAATCAGGCCACACCTAGTGGGTGCGATCGTGCACGGTCCCACCAGCATCTGAGACGTGCAGCAGCCTGGCAAAGGGGCAGAGATGAGTCTGAGACAAGAGTCTAGGAAGCAACCCAGCCCGGTCAGTGACCACAATACAATATTCTCCAGAGTGAAGGAAGGTCACTACAACTGTGGTGACCAGTCAGCTGACCCTGAGGACTGGCACATGCCAACCTATGGGATGCCATTTAGGGTGGCAGGACGAGGCTCTTGAGCACGATCAAAGGAATTGGACTGATACACAGCCTGAAGCACAGATGACTTGTCAAGCCTAGGAAGATGACTTGTTGCCTTCATGGGCTCCCTCAGGTCATATCTTACTCTGTGATTCACACGTGACTTTGGGCAAAGAATCTCATCTCCAAGTGCTCCCTTCTCAGATCTACTGTGACAAAGACTAAGTGGGACAAAGGTCCACAGCATGCCTGGCACACAATGACTGCTCAGTAAATGGGAGGAATGAATCAGTTCCCACAGGAGGGGTTCGCAGTGTGGGCACCCCACGGGGCCGAGATCTGTGTCATGAAGCCAGGTGCAAGCTCTACAAGAACAGGCCTTGCTGATAACAGTGCTGTCTCAAGTAGGAATGGGCACCCCGCCACTGACTGTCCCAAGCCTGGAAGGAAGGAACCCCTTTTCAAGAGTGCACAAAGAGAGCCGGGCATGGTGGCGCACGCCTTTAATCCTAGCACTCAGGAGGCAGAAGCAGGCGGATCTTTGTGAGTTCAAGGCCAGCCTGGTCTACAGAGTGAGTTCCAGGACAGCTGGGGCTACAGGGTGACCCTGTCTCGAAAAGCCAAAAAAAAAAAAAAAAGAGTGCACAAAGAGAATGCCTATATCAAGTCAACATGGACGGGACCAGAGGTACCTGAACGACGGCCCAAGGATCATGCCTGGGCCGCTTCACAATTTCCCTGGAAACTTAATAAAAACAGATCCGAGGGCCGGGAAGATGGAGCAGTGTATGAAGCACTTGCCATGCAAACCTGATGACAAGAGTTTGGATCCCCAGATCACCTAAATGGGTGGGTATGACAGCCTACCTATAATTCCAGTGCTCAGAAAGCAGAGAAAGGGGATCCTTAAAGCAAGGTCTAGTTAGACTATCCATATCATTGAGCCCTGGGTTTACCTGAGAGACCCTGCCTCAAAAAATAAGGTAGAGAGTGATCAAAGAATACTCCATATGTTAACCTTGGGCCTCCACATACAAGCACATACACACACATGTGAAAATTGTGTGCCCACTACACACATGTAAACATGCATGGACCTATACACACATACACATTTTTTTAAATAAAATAGAATAAAAATAGATCCTTAGGGCCAGGTCAAGAAAGGCTGATGTGGGCCTAGGAGACCTGTGTTTTTAATATTCTGGGAGGGTCCTGATGAACGGCCAGCTTGGCAGACCCAGATTAGGATCTCCGAGGCGCTCCTGGCTGAGATGCAAAGAGTGAGGGGCTGTAGCTCTGCCCCTACCCCTTCTCCAGCAACAAGAAAAGGGAAGGGCCCCCTGCATCCCATGCCGAGCCCAGTTCTTACCCAGAAGGGGTCTCCTTGCAGGGGTCCCACCATGGCCATGAAGAACAACTGCTGCAGCAGAGCAAACACAGCACTGATGAGGGACTGAAGACCCGTCAGCGTTCCAAAGTGGTTGGATGGGAACCTACCCAGGGAACAGCCAAGAATCAGAGGCGAGGCCGCCTCAGGCCCAGCACCTACCCCACTCCTCCCCAGATATCACTGCGTTGGCCAGGCAAAGTGGTACTTGAAGGTTCTGCATGTGCCCTCTACTCCCTGCCCAGGGGTGTGTTCCATTTCAGAGCCAGCTGGCTGGGTTCCAGACCTACTGCCTGTGCAATAATAACAGCAGGCAGCTCAACCCCTCGAATGTCCCATTGCCTCCACAGGGACAGGCTGAACCTCACTGGGTTACTCACTCATTCTATCCTTTCCACAAATGTTTACTGAGCTCCTCCGACATGCCAGGCACTGTTGTAAGTGCTGGAGATAAAGTAATAAACCAAATGGACATCTCGCAGAGAAAAGTGCATAGTGTGTCATTGCTAAGAGCTAAGGAGAAAAGCTAAACAGAGAAGTGGGGGGGGGAGCGTATGAGTAAAAGTGAAATGGCCAGGGGTAAACCCACCCAAGAGATAGCTAGATAAGGACTGAGAAGGTGAGAAGGTCAAGCTGCAAGCCTTGGAGGTATCTGGAGGAAGAATGTTCCTCCAGATACCAGCAAGTGCAAAAGGCCCAGTATAAGGAACAATTTTAGGGTTTCTGAGGCACAAGATGGCTGTCGGGACTAAAGCAGAGCAAAGGAGAGAACTGGGGGAAGGGAGAGGACAAAACGGTCCTCAGGCCAGACCTTCAGGACCTTTGGCCTTTACTCTTTAAAAAATGTTTGAGTGTAGCCAGCGTGGTGGCACACACCTTTAATCCTAGCACTTGGGAGTCAGAGGCAGGCAGATCTTTTGTGAGTTCAAGGCCAGCCTGGTCTACAGAGTGAATTCCAGGACAGCTGGGGCTACAGGGAGACCCTGTCTCGAAAAGACAAAAAAAAAAGTTTGAGTGTATTGCCTGTATGTAAGTACACCCATGGAGGCCAGAAAAGGACATTAGATTCCCTGAAACAGGAGTTAAGGAAGATTGTTAGCTGCCATGTGGGTGTTGGGAACTAAACCCAGTTCCTCTGCAAAAGCAGCCAGTGCTCTTAAGTACCTAGCCATCTCTCCAGCTCCTGGGCTTTATTTTCAATTGAGCAAGAGGAGAACCCCAAATGACATGAAGACACTTCGGTCCTGACTAATGAGTGAGCCAGCCCACTTTAAAAATAGACCAAGGAAGACATGGGTTAGAGGTGATGCAGACCTGACATGATCCAAGCCTGCGGTCACACTGGCGGGAGAGTGTGAGGCATAGGGCAGGTCACAGCAGCAGGACTGCAGATACACTGGGTGTGAGTGTGCATAGGGCAGTCACAGCAGCAGGACTGCAGATACACTGGGTGTGAGTATGCATAGGGCAGGTCACAGCAGCAGGACTGCAGATACACTGGGTGTGAGTGTGCATAGGGCAGGTCACAGCAGCAGGACTGCAGATACACTGGGTGTGAGTGTGCATAGGGCAGGTCACAGCAGCAGGACTGCAGATACACTGGGTGTGAGTCTGCATAGGGTTAGGTCACAGCAGCAGGACTGCAGATACACTGGGTGTGAGTGTGCATAGGGCAGGTCACAGAAGCAGGACTGCAGATACACTGGGTGTGAGTGTGCATAGGGCAGGTCACAGAAGCAGGACTGCAGATACACTAGGTGTGAGTGTGCATAAAGAAGACGCTGTTAGCAGGGCGTGGTGGCGCACGCCTTTAATCCTAGCACTTGGGAGGCAGAGGCAGGCGGATCTTTGTGAGTTCAAGGCCAGCCTGGTCTACAGAGTGAGTTCCAGGATAGCTGGGACTACAGGGAGACCCTGTCTCAAAAGACCAAAAAAAAAAAGAAGATGCCGCTGCTGGCGTGGTCGGGCATGCCTTTAATCCCAGCACTCTGGCACTCGGGAGCCAGAGGCAAGTGGATCTCTGTGAGTTCCAGGCCAGCTGGGGCTACAGGGAGGCCTTGTCTGAAAAAGACCAAAAAAAAAAAAAAAAGATGCCAAGGAGGACCTCAAGACATTGGCTTGGACAGTGATGGAACGTAGGAGCTCAGATGACTAGAGGGACTGGCAGAGGCAGCCAAGCACCCCACCAAGTGCCTTCCAGGGAGGGGGCGCTGGATGACATCATCCATTCAGTGAGGTCTCTCAGCAGGGCCTTGCAGTTGAAATGAGGACAGAAGGGAAACTGGGGCTATTCACTGGGACAAGGATGGCAGGGACAGAGAGGACCCGAAGTTCATCAAACCAGGCTTTCCCATTTTCTGCAGGAAAGACATCATGACTTTGGCGTCTCTGTGAAGAGGGCCAGGATACTTGTGAGCAATGAGCTCCCTGTCATGAGGGGGTGTCCTCTAGTGCAGAGAACAGGCAAGCTTCCATGGTCCCGTCTCCCCTGACAAGTCAATCCGAGGTGGGGCAGAGAGATGTATTATGGGACGTCAGGGCCCTTTCAGCTCTGGCTTAGAGTCCCAGCTATGCAGACAAAGCTCTGGAAGGCAGTCCCATGCGACTCACACTGCAGCGTAGAGACCTCCACAGGCTGAGTGGAAGAAACCACGAACCATGGTGTGCAGGACAAAGGTCACCAGCTGAAACCCAAGAGAGAGAAGAGGGTCAGAGGGACCAAGGCAGTGGAAAGAGGGACCCAGGCCTTGCAGGGCCATCTACACACTCCTGCCTTGACAGGACCCCTGCCAACTTAAATCTGCTAGGCACGCCTCCCAGAGAAGAGCCCTCTGGAAGTCAGGTGCTGGTGCAGCACTCCCAAGGGAGGAGTCCCGGAAGTAGAGAGGATGGGAGGAGGTGGGTACCTGCAGGTGCAAGTTGCTGATGAGGCAGGTGACACCAAAAACCACGAGAAGAAGGTTGGTCAGGGTGAAGGCATTGATGGCATTGGTCAGCTTTTGGATCTTGCCGTAGCGTGGCCTGGTGATCTTAGTGGCAGCCCCATCCCTGAGGGGAACAAACAGTCACAGGCTACAGCCTGGAATTCCTTGGAAACTCCTCGGTTACCAGCCTGGCCCCACCCCCTGCTGATGTGCCTTCAAGCTAGGAAAGCAGCAAAGGCAGAAAGCCATTTGTTCCCCATGGGAGACAAGTCAGTGGGTGAAGTGCTTGCCTTGGGGCGTGAGGGCCTGAGCTCAGACCCCTAGGTTCCACGTAAAATGATCTGGGCCTAGCAGCGTGGGCTGTAATCTCAGTGCTGGGGATGGGATGCAGAGGCAGGCAGATCTCTGCGGCTGGCGCCTGGCTGGCCAGTCTAATCTATCTCAAAGTGTGGTTCCCCACAACCAACTAGACAAGCACCAACTGGGGGCAGGGAGGCTTAAAATGCGAATCTGCAGCCTATCCCCAAACTCAAAGTCCATGGAGTAGAGCTCAGGAATTGGTATGACAATAGACCTGAGTACGTTCCAGACACACTGAAGTTGGAAGTTCACAGAGAGGAAAGTGAAGGGGGATGGGGGGCGCAGTCCTCGCGCCAAGTCTCCCAGCAGTCTGAACAAAATCAAAGTGCCACTCTGGCCAACACTGACTGCCCAGCCGAAGCCAGCCTGGGGGTGAGGTCAGTAAGCTGGGATGAGGGCAGGCTACCCACCTGCCCTGGACACATGGCCTTGGCAATCAACATCAGAGGATAAAGAGAGAGGGCTGGGCCTTGGGAAGCTGACGGAGCCTCCATTAATCCTTGGCCTTTTCTCTTAGTGCCCCTCCCCAACTGCTCAGGGGCAAACAGCAACTATTTGGATTCACAGATGAGCAAAAGGAACAGCAGTCCCGGGTTCGAGATTCAGTTGTGCCTTTCAGCCATCGAGATGCCCACGATGACCGCTCCCTGGGACAATGCACCAAGCTCACTTTGTGTGACCAACAGATGACAGAAGTGACAGTATATTACTCCTAAGATTGTGTTATAAAAAGACATCACAGCCCATGCCTTCACCTCTCTCCTCTCTCAGGTCTCTTGCTATTATCAGGAAGCCAGGCACCATAGCAAAAGCAGCCCAGGCAAAGGCCACACGGGCAGCTCTGAACCTCCTGCCCAGTCACACTAGTGAGCGTGGAAGCAGCTCACCAACCCAGGCAGTACTTCAGATAGCACAGCTATGAACAGAAGATAGAACACAGCCTTGTAAGCGAGCCCAGGTCCAAACCACCCAGCTAAGGCATATCCACACTCCCTGCTACCACCAGCAGTGTGGGATAGTCACGCTTGTTGTTTGAAGACAGGGTAATTCGATACACAGCTATAGATGTCTAATACACCAATCCTCCCTTTCTTAGCCTTTGTTTTACTTAATTTTAATTGTTTTGAAATAGGTTATCATCTCACTCTACAGCCCAAGTCGGCCTAGTACTCACTATGTAGCCCAGGTTGGCTTCAAACTGTGCTTGAATGACAGCTTAGTTGGCTTTGGAGTCTACACTTTGTGACATAGGTTCAGGAGCCTGCTGTGTGATCTTACACGTGTTACTTAATGGAGCAGCCCAAGTCTCAGCTTCCTCATCTGCCAAGTGAAGACCATCACGAACCCACCTCAGAGAAGTATTATGGGACTCAGCCTGCCTGTGCAAGGGGCCTAGTGCTGAGCTGGCCCTCACGGGTTAGCTATTCCTGTTACAAGCAAGCCATGCCTCCTCTGGCCTGATTCCTCATCTGCAAAATGGCCTTGCTCTCCCAGGGCTCTTCAGAGAATGAAATGCAGTGCACTAGACACAATCACGGAGAAATGGGAAAGTACTGTCTGGCCGCTTGCGAGCACCATCCCTGTGGGTCACCTGGCATCTCCAAAGGCGGCGCCCTCCCTCCAGGCACCCTCAGTTGGGTCAGCCACGCAGTCCTTGATCCGCCAGTCCATGATGTAACCAATGAGGGGGCAGGTGAGAAGACAGAGCAGCTGCATGGCCCCAAAGATGGAGGTGTAGAACCCAACTGGTCAGGGAGGGAAGCGGGATCAGGATTCGAGCAGTTTGGCAGCCACTACCACCCACCTCCAGCAGAGGAAAACGGTGCCCCAACCACCTTCCCTAGACCCAGGCTCTCGGAACCCCAGGCACTGGGCCCCGGCAGTGTGGCTATGTGCCAGGGCCCTGCCTTCGCCTCCTCACCTGTCTCCATCACCTTTTGTCTCTGCTCATTTGTCTCTGTGGGTAGAGGAGAGACACGGTGAGGGGAGCTTGGCAGGTGACCCTCCGGTCCCCCCCTCACGGGGTCTCAGCAGGCTCTCACCATGCTCTCGGCCACCCGTCACGAAGAATTCCAGCATCTTATTCATGGCAGCCATGTAGAAGATAACCCGCAGTTGGGTCATGCCCATGGTGACGAGGCTCCACAGGAAAATGGGGGAACAGAGGCTCTTGCGAAAGGGGACGGACTCTGAGGAGACAGTGTACGTGGGGAGGAGACCCCAGACCTTCCATTTCCCTGGTCGACCCGGATCATCCAGGTCTAGCAGAGCTAGGATAACTATGCGACTTTGGAGAGGACCAGGTTTCTTCAAAGACAAAAAGATTCAGCTGCACTTGCCTCCAAGCCCCGGCCCGGTTCTGTGACCACCTCCGTAGAACACCTTCAGGTGACATTTAGCTGCTTCCTGTGGTAGTAATCTCTCTGAAGCAGTTGCTATGACCCACACACATGACATATATTACCTCACTGAATCAAACTGGCAACAACCTTTTCTTTACTGTTTGTTTTTTTCTTTTTTGAGACAGGTCCTTCCCACATTTTACATGGGAGGAAAGTGCAGGCAGATAAATGACTTGCCTGAGCTCACAGGGCTGGGATGCTAGGTGGACTTGGCTCAGGCCTCTGCCTTTAACCATCCTCCTATGGGGATAGGAAGGAGGAGAGCCAGTCTTATGGGGGCTCATTTTGTTCTGTCAGAGCCGCCCTGTCCACGGAATCATCCCATCCTCACAACTAACCTCCCTGTGGATGGGTGCAGTCAGTGATGGTTTAAAAGATGAGGAAGGTGAGAGTAAGGACAAATGTCCTATAAATGTCACACGATGGGAAGCAGGGCTCAAACCCTCATCACTCCAAAGCCCACTCTCCACTCCCTAATCATGAAGCTAAGTCCTTGCTATCTAAGGCATGTGGGATGCAGCCTCCAGATTGGTGCATGTCCTCCTACGGCCAGCAGGGGGCGTGAGCCAACCAGCAGTTGGGAGGCTCTGCCTGCAAGTTCCGGGGCTTAGCTGTGCCTGATGCAACAGGCTGGGAGAGTGCAGAGGGGCTGGGAACAAAGAAACCAGCAGCCTCACTGTTCAAAAGATCCAGCCCCATGCTGAACGCTCCTCCTACTCTGGCCCAGAGAATCCAGCAGGTTACCCCTGAATATGAACTTCCCAGACCTCACGGAGCTTGACAAGCCCGCCTATAACCCCCACAGAGGGTATCGTGAGGAGGGAGGACAATGCCCTCTCCATACTCCCCAAGGCTGGAAACCTAACCAGACACTCACTCTCAGGAAGTTTTTCTGAGGTGCTAGGAACATTCTGGGATGAGATGAAAGTGTCAGCTCCCTCCTCCAGGCTAGGGGCCTTCTGGCTTAGTCGCTGGCCCACAATAGTCACGTGGGTGTAGAAGCGGTCACCTGTGACCTTGTGGTCCAAGGCCAACCCAACGAGCTTGATCTTCTTCCTGCCAACATTCAGGACAGAGCACATGAGAGCCAGCCATGCAGAGCCTCCCTCTAGGTAGCCTCCCCAACCTATTCTGAGGTACAGAGCACCCCCTTAGCTAGCACTGACAAGCTCAGTAACAGGCTCCCCATTAAGGTGCCTGTCTCTCTTGCTGAGTCTGGTCTGGACACCTGGTTATGCAGACTCCCAGTAAATGAAGGGCAGTTCAGACCCTTTCCCTTACACCATTTCCATAGAAGAGGTTGCACCAAGACTTCAGACACAGGCTCAACCACCTGTAGAAAATCACTTTGTTCTCTGCCGCTTTGTTGTTAATGGAGTTACTAACGGAATCTACTTCATAAGGCCATTGAGAATGGTGTGGAAAGTATGTACAATGCTTGGTAGACAGTAGGACATCTGTACATGTCAGCAATATGACCATTACCTATATGCTAGGTTATGAATCATCACCTCCTGCTGCTGCTGAACTGAAATGGGGCTGGGAAAATTTGGATTCAGGTTGTTTCCCCCCAAAAAGCAGTATCCTTATAGTTTCTTAGCAGCCTCTTGTTTGGGTTACATGACAATTAATGCTTTGGGAGGGGGGCCTACTCTGACCTCCACCTCCAAAGCCAGAAAGAATATCAAAAGTAATAATAAAGCACATTTTGACCACCTGCTATGGGCCAGCTCTATTATTTAAATAACACCTGTAGCCACAGCATGGTAGCACATACCTTTAATGTCAGCTCTCAGGAGACAGCTGGGACTACAGGGAGATCTACCTCAAAAAGAAATTAAGCCAGGCGTGGTGGTGCACACCTTTAATCCTAGCACTTGGGAGGCAGAGGCAGGTGGATCTTTGTGAGTTCAAGGCCAGCCTGGTCTACAGAGTGAGTTCCAGGACAGCTGGAACTACAGGGAGACCCTGTCTCAAAAAGACAAAATAATAAATAAATAAATTAATTAATTAATTAAAAAGGCACCTGTTAGCAGGCAGTTCAGAACCTGTTAGCACAGGTTCAAGAACACAGCTAGACCGCTGAGGCCATTTGTAAAGCTAAGCTCCAAATCCAGGTCTGACAACAAAGCTAATTCTAACCAACACATGACTGCAACCCTGGCCTCAACCACCTACTGTGGGGTGGAGAGTCCTCCTCCCATTCCAACCTCCCCCCAGACACTCACGTGTAATCTACTTCCTCAGGGGCAGGAAAGGCTTCTGAGGGCCAGTTGAGCGCACAATTCAGAAAGATAAGGCCGGCCAGGCCAGACCAGGTGACCATGATGACCACAAAGGACACTCCAGCATCATAGATCAGCTGTGGGGGAAGGCAGGCCGTGGAGGAAGCCACTTTGCCCATCCCCACCAAGGCCTGAGGCCTACGAGACCTCTTCCACCTACTCTCTGTGCCCAGTTTGCAGGTGGGGGACCCAAAACCAGACCCAGAAAGCATGTCCTTCCTCTCCCTCCTCCACCCAAGCTTCAGTAAAGACACGCTGTTATTACAGCGTGCTGAAGATACCGGCCGCTCGGCATGTCTAGGAAAATTTCTCAATAACTACCTTGAAAAGGCATGCCCATTTTTGCCCATGACTCCATAAATACACTGATTTTCACACTAAAATGTCACCTCATGTTATGTACGGGGAGAAATTAATGTCCTGGCTGTCCCAGGCCCAACTGTGTTTAGCCCTCCCTCCTTGCTAGCACATTCTCTGCTGGAGGGCTAACTCCAATCTGAGAAGCCTTATCTTGCTGCTTCCAAGTACACACAGGTGCACCCACTGCAGGGGGTGGGGTGGGGGCAACAGGCTGGTTTCCTAAGCCCAGAACAAATAAGTTCTGAATTGACTAGGATCTTGTGCAAGTGTATCAGGCCCTCTGACGGGACTGGTGTCTCTAATTGTCCTCTCTGACACTCTCCTGCTCAGAGCTCTGGTCACTGCTCGGGAGAAACCTCTGCTCTTCCCTTCCTAGGGCAGGACAGAGCTTCCAAGGACCACAGCCCTTAAATATGTAGCAGGTAAAATCTGGCTCAAGAGCACCCATGTCTGCTCCAAACTCCTTTAGGGAAGAGAAGCAGAAGTGCTCACAAAACTAACAAAGTAATTGTCCAAGGTGGAGGAACAATAGCATGGCCCTGTGGGAAAAGTGCTTTGGTTGCTGCATGAAGCAAGAAGCAGAGTGTGAGCTGGCCCCAAGCTTAAATCTCAGGCCTCCAGTTTCCAGATCCACTAAGCTGGCCTGACCAGGATCTACCCTGGCATAGACTTACTTTGTGACCTTGGACCAAGTCACTCAGCCTCACTGGCCAGGAGATATATCCCAAATATCCTCTTGATCCCATAAGACCACCATTCACCGCACTCACTCAGTTCCTATGTCAAGGCAAAAAGGCAGCCTAGGCAGCCAGGGAAACGAGGCGGTGGACCAAGCCTTGCTGAACAGCATGGGGGTCCGAGTTTGGATTTCCAATCACACACCTAAAAGCAGGGTGAAGCATCTGTAACCCAGTGCTAGAGCAGGAGAGGGGGATGGAGACAAGCGGATCCCAGGAGGCTCACTAGCAGGCCAATCTGGCCAAAACAGCAAGCTCCAGGCTGAGAGAGAGAGAGAGAGAGAGAGAGAGAGAGGAGAGCGACGACGAGAAGGCAGAAAGAGAGAAGAGAGAGATAGAAAAGAGACGAGACAGAGATAGAGAGAGAGAAAGAGAGAGAGAGAGAGAGAGAGAAAGAGAGAGAGAGAGAGAGAGAGAGAGAAAGAGAGAGAGAGAGAGAGAGGGAGACCCTGTCTCAAAAACCAAGGTGAGAGCAACAGAGGGAGACACCCCACGTCAACCTCAGGCAGCCACACACATGCACATGGGTGAGCCCACCTGCACATTCCTTCACCACACATGCACAAAGAAAGGACATCCCAGAAGACTCCCCTGCCCCACCCAAAGCTCCAAACCTTGATTCCAGGGAACGTGATAGCAGAAGAAGCGTAGGAGCCAATCATGAGGGCCATGAACGTAGAGCGTAAGTTCCCAAACATGTTGGGCAGCTGAGGGAGGAGAGGAGAGGGTACGGCCCTGAGCAGGTGGTATTCTGACGTCATCCAGGGTTCCCCTTTCCCAGAACCCCAAGAGAAAGCTGGTATTTCTCAAAGTGAGCCCCAATCGACTTACAGAAAAGCCCCTGGGGTGGGCGATTCTGTACGCACATAATATGAAGATGCGTGACATGGCGGTCATTCTGACACTCTCAACGTACCAAGCACCTAAAAGATTCCCACGAGTATCCTCAAAGACAAACTTGAACTTGGTTTCATCCTAGGATGGCCCAAGCTTGGTGTTCACCCAGAGCTGGTGACCCCCATAAACAGGAGTTAAGAAACACGGATCTAATTCAACTCATGTCCAAGATGACAAAACGGAAGCCGAGAGGGAAAGGATACTCAAGCTCACAGTGTCCTAAAGACTTTCTCAACCCTGTTCTGGCCAGGTCAAAGCTGTGCCCAGGGATGGATGACCCTGGAACACAAAGGTGACCTTCAACCTCTACGGCACAAACACCACAGCCCACAGGTTCTACTGAACCAAAACAAATCACGGGAAAGACTAGGGAGGTCTGGGTGAAAGTCGAGGGGGCGGCCAGGTCCCTTAGGAGGAGCCACTGACGCTCAAAGCAGGCCAGAACGCTCATCAGTGATGAATTTGTTGACTGTATGTTCTGCACACTGTCTTAAGGCAGGCCCTTCAGGGGAAGGGAAGGGAAAGTCCTCTGTATCCTTTGCAAACACCCCCCCCCCCCCGCCACAGTCCTTCAGGATTAGGACATCAGATGCCACAAAGAGACTAAAATCTCTCCACAAAGGGAAGCACTGCTCAGTTGAGAAGTCTCAAATAGCTACAAGAAGGAAAATGTTTAAAGAGAACTGAGCCAGAAGGGAGCCGTCCTCGACCCCTAAGGAGACACAGGAACAGGGGCCAAGAGGGCAGGCTGCCAAGGACACCAAGGAAGGGTGCCAGGGCTGGGCCCCCCGCCCCTCAAGGGTCCGAAGGCACAGTCCCAACCCAAGCACCGAGGGAAGAGCCCGGCTACGCGACTTGCCACGGGATGACCCCAGGCTGGGAGTGTGCAGTCAACAGTTGGCGCCTGCCTACAGGAGACCTGCAGCTACAAGAAGCTCAGCGAAGGGCCTGTCGGCAGGGGTGGGGCAGGCGCCTGGCTCTACCACTGGCCGGAAATTACAGAGGCTGTGATGCAGGCCGGCTGGCCCTCTGGTCCCCTCAGCTGTCCAGGCCAGGGTCCAGGTCAAGCCTCCTGACCCAGTTCCAGCAGAAGAGATTTAGAGACTGAGCCAGTTTGCATGGCGGGAAGGGGTTGCTGCACAGAGGGGTGGATCACAAGGATCAGCTTCCTTGAGAGTTGTGAAATGTCCCCAGCTGGAGTTAAAGGCGGCTGCTGGGGTGAGGAGAAATTCAGCCAAAAACACCCAGTTTGGCTGTATCAGAGATAAACAACCCACAATGGCCCAGACAGGAACTTTCCCTCCCTGCTAAACTTTTAACCCTTACACCCACGTACACACATAAACGCAGACATCCACATGCACGCACACACACACACACACACACAGACACGCACAAAAAACTCACACATGTATGATCAAGCCACATGAAAAGGTTTTGTAGGGCAAATATGGCCAAGTGTAGGCAACTTTATATAGCTCAGCCTCACAAATGGGTTTACCACTCGGTGGAGTCCTCTCTCTCTCTCTCTCTCTCTCTCTCTCTCTCTCACACACACACACACACACACACACACACGCACACACTGCAGTGCGGCAAAGGTCCACGTGGTCTCAAGCTGCAACTCCCTGTCACTATCACATTACGCAGTTTTCTTCCCAGCACTTATGACTGCTGACACAATGTATTAGTTTACTTGCTTATTGGATTCTCTCTCCATCTCCCGCCACCCCCAATACCCAACTGGAAGCTTCTGGAAAGTGAGGACATAGTCCTGTTTGTACTCTAGGCTCAGCACAGAACAGAGCTCAACAGACATTCACAAGTCGCATGCACGTGCGCACGAGCTTACACACACACGCACACATACACACACACACACACACACAAAGTCTCATCCATGCACAGCTCCATGCCAAGCCTTGGCTCCTACCTGCAGAGTTTCACACACATGCACTTGATATGCACCCACTGAGCCACTAACTCACCACCCTCTCAGTCATTTCTAACCTCACTTCAAACCCCCAGCTGTCCTGCTTCAGGGTCAAGCCCGTTATACTCACAGTAAGTGAAGTGAATGTTAGGCAGATACCAGCAAACCCATTCAAGGACAGCGCCAGGAATATCAACGGAGACAGAACTGGGAATGGAAAGAGGGGCAGATGAGGGCATTTGGAAAGCCGTGGGGGGTCCTCGGGCAGGAGCTAGGGTCGGTGTCACCTTCATCCCACCCATTCTGGAGAAGATATGAGAGGAGGGCACATGGCTCACCTTCGACGTCCCGAGAGGCCAAGGCCATGAGAGTGCAGGATGCAGCGAAGCATGCGCTGTGGGGACACAAGGAAAGGAGAGACTGACCTGTGAGCCTCCCCTCCCCCAAGCACCTTCCGGGCCCTCCATCTCCCACAGCCTAGCCAGCTCACCTGCCCAACAAGCGCAGGGGCCGGGGCCCAAATCGGTCCATGAGGATCCCCAGAGGCAGTGTGGTGGCGCTCAGCAGGAAGGAGCCAATGGTGAAGCCCAGGTTGAGCATCTCGTCCTGCCGGTCACAGCTCGGTCGCTGGTGCTGCTTCTCATGGGTCGTATTGGTCCTGTTGTTCTCAGCTGAGGATCGGGGAGCGAGAACAAGAGAGCACAGGGGACAACAGCTTGGGTCCAGGGGTCCTCCAGCCCAGGCCTCTGACCAGAGCCAACCAGTCTGCCTAGAGGTGATGCCGAGTCCTGTATCCTCTGTCTGGGTAGGAGCACCAAATTAATACACGACCCTTAAAGAATCACGTACACTCTGGATCTGAGGCTTCGGAGAGCTCAGAGGAAATCATGGACATCAAAGTATGTACCAAGCTGTTCCTGGAGAGCACCGGTGGGGAGCATTCCCCAGTCAAGAGGCAAAATCAGGGGCTGGAGAGATGGCTCAGTGGTTAAGAGCACTGGATGCTCTCGCAGGTTCAGTTCCCAGCACACACATGGTGCTAACAACTGTCCATAACTCCAGTTCCAAGAGATGCAAAACTGCCTTCTCTGACCTCCACAGGCACTGCACAACATGGGTGCACTTACACACATGCAGGCAATACACTCGTGCACATAAAATTTTTAAATAATAATATTAAATAATAAGTAAATAAAATACTTTTTTTAGGGGGCTGGAGAGATGACTCAGTGGTTAAGAGCGCCGACTGCTCTCGCAGAGGACCCAGGTTCAATTCTCAGCACCCACATGGCAGCTAAGAAGTGTCTTTAAACTGAGTGTGGTGGCACACACCTTTATTTATTTATTTTTTTATTAAATTTTTTTTTTATTTATTTCTGTATGTGTATGAATGTATTGTCTGCTTGCAAGTTTGTGCACCTGTGACGTGCAATGCCACGGAGGTCAGAAGAGGGTGTCGGATTCCCCTGGAACTGGAGTTCTCCTGGAATTGGAGTTTCAGACGGTTCTCGGCTGCCATGTGGGTGCTGGGGATCGAACCCAGGTCCTCTGCAAGAGCGGTCGGTGCTCTTAACCCATAGGCCATCTCTCCAGCCCGGCACACACCTTTAATCCCAGCACTCAGGAGGCAGAGGCAGGGGGATCTCTGTGAGTTCAAGGCCAGCCTGGTCTACAGAGTTCGTTCCAGGCCAGCTGGGGCTAAATGGAGACCCTGTCTCAAAAAGACAAAAAAAAAAAAAAAAAAAAAAAAAAAAAAAAAAAAAGAAGCAAAATAAGTCAGTGGTTCTCTAACTCATGCAACAAAAATGCACTAGCATTCTGATAATAACAGCTAGTATTTACTGGAAACTTAACTCTCTTCTAGATACGGCTCTGCACAGACCCTAGACTGAGTCCATCACTAAGGAATCCCCATTCTCCAGATGATGAGATCAAGTCATTGCCAAGCAGGGCCCTGAAGAAGTTCACCTGGACAACCTGTGCTCAGGGAAAGCTACAAGGTCGGAGTTGCAACAAGGGAAAGCAAAGGACCAGCAGAGAGGACAGAGGGTGACTTCACTTAGCTCTGAGCACAGAGCCATGAGGCTGGCTGCCTCCCGCCTCCAAGGCAACACTATCAGAAGAAAGCAGGGCAAACCAGGGAGGCAGAAGAACTGGTCCCCAGTCCCACTGCCAACCTGACTAGCAGGAGCCTTGGGCAGGGAACGACTGCCCCCTGAGCCTTGGTGCANAATACAGATGCAGAAACCAGTCCCTTATAAACGAGCTAGGAGGCTCTGCCCATGTCTGATTTGCAATGTGAACAAAGCGTACGCTCAGGTCTGCTTCACGGCACACAAGATGGTGGTTCACACCAGGACAAGTCCCATATAAAGGCTCTGAAAACTGCACCGTCCAAGGGCTGAGAGAAGGCATGTCTTTGAGTGTGTAAATGAGGACTGGCATGGGTTTTCCCCTCAGCCTTTGTCCAGAGGGCCTCCATAGTTCTCTGGAGGGAGGCATGCAGTTCGGGAAGGCAGGGATCTTCTGCTGTGGGTGAAACTTGAGAAAGAATGGAAGAAAAGCATGCAAGCCTGATGGTGGTGACAGTGATGTCACAGTAAATATCTGAAGACTGGGAGACTGGTGATTGAAGGGGTGGCAAGGACATCTGGGTTTTGTTTTTGTTTGTTTTTCTTGGTATTTTTGAGGCAGGGTCTCCCTTTAGTCCCAGCTGGCCTGGAGCCCACTCTGTAGACCAGGCTGGCCTTGAACTCACAGAGATCTGCCTGCCTCTGGGATTAAAGGCGTGCACCACCGCCTGGCAAACCTGCCACTCTTAACTCGGTTATCATCATCTGCCTGCCAGCTGGCATTTGGATTTGCAGCCCCTGAACTAGACACCCTACCCCTAAGTCTTTACAATCAAATGACAATTCCCTCTCAAATTCGAGGGAATTGTTAGTTTGCAGTTAACACCTACCTTGTCCCAGGCTATTCCAAACATAATCTCACTTAATCTTTATAACAACACTGAAAAGTTAATGGTCCCTATTTTGGGGGGTTTTGTTTTTGTTTTTGTTTTGTTTTTGAGACAGGGTCTCCTTGTAGCCCCAGCTGTCCTGGAACTCACTCTGTAGACCAGGATGGCCTTGAACTCACAAAAATCAGCCTGCCTCTGCCTCCCAAGTGCTAGGATTAAAGGCGTGCGCCACCATGCCTGACATAAATGGTCCCTGTAACAAATGATGAGGTTCCCCTTGAGCTTTTGTCCAAGCAGTTGGGAGTGATGCATACTGGAAACAACAACAACAACAACAACAATAAACAACAACAACACCAGAAAGGACTGCATCAAAGATCTGACTGAAACAGTGAACTTCTGCTCAAAACAGTCAACTTCCACATGGAGAATATCGAGAAAGACTGAGAAAGAGATGAAAAGCACGTTTGGCAGAATGCATGAGCTCTGGTGGGGTGGGGGAATGGGGGGGGACACGGGTCTAGATTTGATAATCTTGTACAAAAAATATACAATATAAAAGTAGCTGGGTATAGCTGGGCGTGGTGGCGCACGCCTTTAATCCTGGCACTTGGGAGGCAGAGGCAGGCAGATCTCTGTGAGTTCAAGGCCAGCCTGGTCTACAGAGTGAGCTCCAGGATAGCTGGGACTAAAGGGAGACCCCGTCTCAAAAATACCAATAATAATAATTAAAAAAAAAAGTATCTGGGTGTTTTGGTGCATGCCTTTAATCCCAGGACTTGGGAGGCAGAGGGGGTGGATTTTTGTGAGTTCAAGGCCAGCCTGGTCCCCACAGTGAGTTCCAGGACAGCTGGGGCTACAGGGAGACTATCTCCAAATGACAAAATAATACAAAACTAGCAGGTTCTATGAAGAGAACAGAGGGCTGTGACAGTGCCTAGATGCCAGGAAGGAAGGTGGCAGTTAACCCCTAGTATCAAGTGACTTCGAGTGTCCAAATGACCACCACCAGCAACACAGTGAGATCTGCGGGTTAGCACAGAAGAGAACATAGAGAGCAGCCACATCACGAGAGCTGGCCACCCAAGGAAGGAACTCTCCCGTGGTGCCGGAGAGACTGGGGGAGGGGCTGGGCAACTGCACGAGGCCGTAGGAGGTTAGACCACACAGCTTTGGGGTTCATATTGATCCTCTTAGCGATCTTTCTGATCACCATCACTTCTCCACCATGTCTGTCCTCATGGGACCATCCCCACTAACTGGTGGTTTAGTGTATGCCAACACTGTTGGGACAGCAAGCAAGGCAAAAATGGAAATATAAGTTAGACCAGAGGCCACAAATGGGTGACCACCAGTGATCTCCCCTCGCCCACCCATGTTTTGCTGGGCTGGCAATGGTGACCCTTAGAGTGTGGTCAATTACGTCATCACTGTAAATATAAATCCAGATGTCTAGCTCATTGAACATTTGGAGATTCAGCTGGGCACGGTGGTATGCTTCTATAGTACCAGCTACTCAGGAGGTTGTGGCCAGACTGCTTGAGCCCAGGAATTCTCCACCATCCTGAGCAACACAGGAGGGAGGGAGGGAGGGAGGGAGGGAGGGAGGGAGGGAGGGGAGGGTCAGAAGTCAGAAAGATCTAGCTTCTCAAAGTTGCTCAAGGTCTAAGTCTCTCAGCTCCTGGATGTTCGCTATCATAAATGTGCCCCTCTTTTTTTTTTTCTAGTGTGTGAGGTTGTGTGTGGTGTGTGTGTGTGTGTGTGTGTGTGTGTATTTTGAGACAGGGTCTCCCTTTAGTCCAGCTGGCCTGGGCCCACTCTGTAGACCAGGCTGGCCTTGACTCCAAGAGATCTGCTGCCTCTGGGATTAAGGCGTGCACCACCGCCTGGCAAACCTGCCACTCTTAACTCGGTTATCATCATCTGCCTGCCAGCTGGCATTTGGATTTGCAGCCCCTGAACTAGACACCCTACCCCTAAGTCTTTACAATCAAATGACAATTCCCTCTCAAATTCGAGGGAATTGTTAGTTTGCAGTTAACACCTACCTTGTCCCAGGCTATTCCAAACATAATCTCACTTAATCTTTATAACAACACTGAAAAGTTAATGGTCCCTATTTTGGGGGTTTTGTTTTGTTTTTGTTTTGTTTTTGAAGACCGGGTCTCCTTGTAGCCCCAGCTGTCCGATGGAACTCACTTGAGACCAGGATGGCCTTGAACTCACAAAAATCAGCCTGCCTCTGCTCCCAAGTGCTAGGATTAAAGGCGTGCGCCACATGCCTGCACTAAATGGTCCCTGTAACAAATGATGAGGTTCCCCTTGAGCTTTTGTCCAAGCAGTTGGAGGATGCATACTGGAAACAACAACAACAACAACAACACAATAAACAAACAAAACACCAGAAAAGACTGCATCAAAGATCTGACTGAAACAGTGAACTTCTGCTCAAAACAGTCAACTTCCACATGGAGAATATCGAGAAAGACTGAGCAGAAAAGAGATGAAAAGCCGGTTTGGCAGAATGCATGAGCTCTTGGTGTGGGTGGGGGAATGGGGGGGGACACACGGGTCTAGATTTGATAATCTTGTACAGAGAATATATATTAAAAAATAAAATAAATAATAGCTAAAAAAAACCAAAACCAAATTCGAGCGTTCCCCAAAGCAAAGGCACTCATCCCTCCAGAAGCTAACAGTGGGCTCCAAATCAAATGAGAGAATCTCTTTTTTTTTTTTTTTAATTTTATTTATTTTTGTATGTGTATGAGTGTACTGTTTGCATGTAGGTCTGTGCACCCGTGTCGTGCAATGCCGCGGAGGTCAGAAGAGGGTCTCGGATTCCCCTGGAACTGGAGTTCTCCTGGAATTGGAGTTACAGACGGCTCTTAGCCACCATGTGGGTGCTGGGGATTGAACCTGGGTCCTCTGCAAGAGCAGTCAGTGCTCTTAACCGCTAGGCTATCTCTCCAGCCAGAATCTCCATAGCCCAGACTGCTCTTCCACACCATCAGGCTTACCTGCCCCATGGGCCAGCTTGCTAAATTTCCCAAGTATATGGAAGTGCTGATGAGTATGTGCACTCCCCTGCTGATACAGAATCTAGTCCAGCAGACTGCCAATGACCAGTCAAGGTCAACTAATACCTAAGCTCTTCTGATCTCTCAGTCAACCTCTTTTTTTTTTTTGTCTTTTGGAGACAGGGTCTCCCTGTAGCCCCAGCTGTCCTGGAACTCACTCTGTAGACCAGGCGGGCCTTGAACTCACAAAGATCTGCCTGCCTCTGCCTCCCAAGTGCTAGGATTAAAGGCGTGCGCCACCACGCCCGGCTTCTCTCAGTCAACCTCTTATGAGTTCAATATGAGCCAGTTCCTGAAGCCTGATCATGCAGGTTCATTATGGACCTGTATCCATAATAATCACAGTGGAAGGAGTCTTTGGCATCTAACCTTCCAACTCTCATAGACTAACAGGCCTGGGAGGGGAGAAGAGAATACACTCAGGAAAAGAGAGAGGCAGTTGAGTTGAGAAGTCAGGGCAAACAGGGTTTCCTAATTTCTGGTACACACTCCTGGGCAATCAAAGTGGAGCTACATAGTACATGAAATGTCTCCTGGGCTTTCACATCTTAGTTATTTGTGAATAAGAAACATCCATGAATATCTGTACCTATTAGAAACATATATGAGCATATATGTATGTACACATAAAATTAAATCCAAGAATGCACTACACTTTAAATATCAGTAACTGGCACACAGCAGTGAAAAAATCCCCATGCAGTGTCTTAAATGATAGCGTCTGAGAATCATTGGGAAGTGGCATCATGGTTGAGCGTGCACCTGTACTCAGATACTGGCTGCGCTGGATTTCCCTCCTGATGAAACTTTCTGAGGCCTCCTTACCCCTTATCTTTGAAATGGCAACAGTGATCTCAAAGACCTGAGAAACAGGCTCTAAGGACGGGCAAGTCCCACATATGCAAAGCAAACTCAAAATGGTTCCATTTTCTTCAACTCCTATATCAGTGTTTGCTTCCTCAAGGTCCTTCACTCTGCTGACATGGTCATACTACCTTAGAACTAAGCTCTAGCTGGTAGTCTTGTCTTGGGCTAGACTTTGGGGCAATCAGACTAATCCCATGAGACCCAGCACAAAGACATTATAATGTCAGAACTGAAATTGGCTCATGCTGTGCCCACAGCGTCACTCTGCTCCTCATTAACTAGGTGGCCTTGGCCACAGTACTTAGCATCTCTGGGCTTCGGGTTCCTCTCCTATAAAATGGAGTTATAATAACCCATATTACAGGTTTAAAATGAGCACGAAAGACCTAACTAGCAACACTGAATGAATGGTAGCAGCTGTTTCATTATTTTGATATTTATGCTAAATGTATAGCATCATGAACTGAGATGCCCCTGACTAAATTCTGAGTAAGAATCCTTACTACTTTCCACCCTACGGTATATATCAGAGGAGAAAAGGGGCCTAAAGTCAGTGTGACCCCTAAGTTTGCACTAATGTCAACCTCCATAATGAGCCTCACATTTTTTAAAAAATTTTTTAAATTTATTTTTTATGTATATGAATGTACTGTCTCAGTGGTACACTGTATGCAAGTTTAACATGTGTGAGGCCCTGAGTTCAATCTCTAAATAAATAATTACACAGCTTAAACTGGACAAAGCATATGAATGGATGTAATGTAGGTTTGTGCACCTGCGTGGTGCAATGCTGCAGAGGTCAGAAGAGGGCGTCAGATTCCCCTGGAACTGGAGTTAAGGATGGTTCTCAGCCGCCATGTGGGTGCTGGGGATCGAACCTGGGGTCTCTGCAAGAGCAGTTGGTGCTCTTAACTGCTAGGCCATCTCTCCAGCCCCTAAGCTCTGTATTTGTTAGTGGACCAAGAAAGAAACAATTGTCCACTTTTCACAGACTCAAAGAAATGGCCATCCAAAGCGGGAAGTAACACATGGCAGCTGGATCTAACATGGGATCTAACACCTAACCATACTTTAAAATTGTCCTGCTTGTTTTTATTTCACTTTCATAATAGTCCCATGAAGTAGGGATCCCTGGTCCCATCTTACATATGGGGTAACTGACTCAAATCGGGCCACCAGGACACTAGAGATGGAAGACGAGTTGACTGCCTCTGTCCACACACTGTAGGGACAGTTTCCTGATGTGGTTCTGTGTCCTTGGAACGCTGTAGAGGGATCACAGCTGAGGCCCATAATGAATGAGGAACCAGGAAGAAGAAAGGGGGCATTTTTGATCAGAGAGCAATGAGTGAGACAGAACCGGAAACAGCACCCCCTCTCCCGGAAGCCTGCAGAGTCTGTTGAATAAGAGGTAGGGGAAAGAGACACGATGTACTCTGCTTTCCAAGAATGCACAAATATGTTCTAGGGAAAAGGAGACGGGTTGGCTTAGTTACTGCCAGTGATCCCGGTCAGACTCAGAAACGTGCCCATTTTTAAGCAACTCAAAACATCAGTTAGATACCTCACACCATACACACAAACTGAAATGAATCAAGACACTAAACGTTTAAAGAGCCAAAACCACAAAACTAAGAAAACACAGGTGTACATTTTTGTGGCCTTAGATCTAGCCAATAGTTTCTTAAACATTCCAGAGTAGTAGCAGAAGAGGAAAAAAAAAAATAAGTAGGGCTTCATCAACTCTCAAAAGTGTTACACATCAAAAACAACCCCTTGTAGAAAACTTTTTTGCAAATTATATCCAATAGCTCAGTGGTACACTGTACGCAAGTTTAACATGTGTGAGGCCCTGAGTTCAATCTCTAAATAAATAATTACCACAGCTTAAACTGGACAAAGCATATGAATGGATGTAATTCCAATGAAAATGTCAATGGCCAGTGGAAACCATACTCGACCTCAGTAGCAGTTAAGGAAATGCAAATTAAAAACAAACAAAAAGATGATCAATAGCAAACGTTGAGGATGTGGTGAAATTGGAACCCTCAAGCACTATTGGTAAGAATGTAAAATGGTGTAGCCACTGAGAAAACAGACTGGCAGCTCCTTAAAATGTTACTCTGTGGCCCAGCAATTCCACTCCTAAATAAATAAATACCTAAACATATGCCCACTCTAAAACTTATATGTGAGTGTACAGGTAAGTATTATCCTCCATAACTCCTCAAATAGAAATAGCTCAGATGCCCATCAACAGACGACAATGAGGCCAACCCATATGATGGAGTGTTATTCAGCTATAAAAAGGTCTGTGTGAACCCAGCATGGTGCTGCACACCTTTAAACCCAGCACTCGGGAAGCAGAGGCAGGTGGATCTCTGTGAGTTCAAGGCCAGACTGGTCTACATAGTGAGCTCCAGGCCAGTTGGGACTAAAGGGAGACCCTGTCTCAAAAATACAAAAAAAAAAAAAANTGAGGAACAAGGATGAACCTTGAAAATATTATGCTAAGTGAAAGGAACCATTCACCAAAGACAAGATTCCTTTTATAGAAAATGCTCCAAATAGGTATATCTAATATGTGTCATAGCCAGCCTATGACAGAAAGGAGAGAGGAAACGGGGAAGTAGTGCTGCTAATAGGTAAACAGTTGCCCTGGGAGGTAAAGAAAATGCTGTACAACTCATGAGGCTCACAGTACAACCCTGAACACACTAGAACCTACTGAACTGTGTGCTTTAAACAAGTGACTTGTAAGGGATGTAAATTATATCTTAGTAAGGTCAATATGTGTGTGTGTGTGTACAACCCTGAACACACTAGAACCTATTGAACTGTGTGTTTTAAATGAGTGACTTGTAAGGTATGTAAATTATGTCTTTTTTTTAATATTCAAAGTTTTTTTTATATTTATTTATTTATTTTCTTATGTGTATGAATGTACTGTCTGCATGCAGGTTTGTGCACCTGTGTCATGCAATGTCACAGAGGTCAGAAGAGGGTGTTGGATTCCCCTGGAACTGGAGTTAAAGACGGTTTTCAGCTGCCATGTGGGTGCTGGGGATCGAACCTGGGTCCTCTGCAAGAGCAGACGGGGCTCTTAACCACTAGGCCATCTCTCCAGCCCCTGTAAATTATATCTTAATAAGGTCAGTGTGTGTGTGTGTGTGTGTGTGTGTGTGTGTGTGTGTGTGTATAGCATAGGTAGAGAGATAAGCCCTTAAAAGAGAAGTAGGAGTTTGGGGTGGGGAGTAGAAATGTATATATTGGCTGCTGTCGTGGTTACTGGAGTATATAAACTTAGGAAAAATCATCAAAATGTAAAGGTTAATCTTGCATGGAGATAATTTAGTGAACCCCACCACTTTCAGGTGTAAAGAGAAACCCTGGATGGACCATGGCAGGCATCAAGACCAACAGGTAACATAGGAAAGGGCCTGTCCAGTCTCTAGGGGAACCTCAGGGGGGACCTGGATGTCATATGGGTGGGTCCCCCACTTGGTGCTCTCAGGCACCCCAGCTGCCTATCATGCCATCTCAGGCCTCCTCCTCAAGGGATCTACCCTGCCTTCTAGACCTGCTGCAAACACCATCCCCTCCCAGGCACATGGGTGGGCGCCATCTCTGGGTGAAACCCGGTGTTTCCTTTGAGATAACCTGCCATGGGCGGGGCAAGAGCGGCAGCTCAGAAGAGATACCAGGACCTGCCCCCCTCCGCCCCCTAGGAACTGGTTTTCTCCCACAGCGACCGTGCATGTCATAAGGCAAGGAGTTGAGTTGAGGAGCCAGGAGAAAACGGGATGCTTAACATTTGTCAAAAATTGTTGAGTGTCGAAGCCATCCCATGGGACAGGTATTATTATTGTCCCTAGGTAACCAATTCTAAGAAACTCACTGATGTCACCCAGCTGGTAAAATTAGGTTGACACTAGAACTGAAATCCAAACTCATCTTCCTTCCATGCTTCTCCACAATGTGGAGATATAAGGGAGAGCAGGCAGAGGCACAGAACTGCACATCCATCCACATAGCACTCTCCTTCCCAGAAAAGAAGGCCATCAAGTCCCAGCCACTAAGAGGGGCTTGACACCCCTGGACAGCTGCAGACTTCTATGGGTGGCTGTAGTCACTGCTCCCAAGGAGTTTTGGGTTCCCCCTCTTAGTTCAGGTCCATTTACAGTAGGCTAGAATGACTGAAGTGGAAAATAGGGACCTCTACAAATGTCAGCCTAGAGGAAATAAGACTACCTTTTTTGGCAAACTGGGGACTCCAAGGTCCTGAGTAGGCCAGGAGTGTGGTCCTTCACATTCATCCTCTTTGTGTGCCTCTGCTTGACTTTATTTAACCTTACCACAGCCCTGTTAAGAAATCCCTTGGGTAGCTGGGCGTGGTGGTGCACACCTTTAATCCTAGCACTTGGGAGGCAGAGGCAGGTGGATCTTTGTGAGTTCAAGGCCAGCCTGGTCTACAGAGTGAGTTCCAAGACAGCTGGGACTACAGGGAGACCTTGTCTCGAAAAGACACACACACACACACACACAAAAAAAATCCCTTGGGTGCTGGTGACAGCAGCTCAATGCTTGCTAGTATGCAAGAGACCAGACTTTAATTTGGGGGTGGGGTGGGGAGGATTCCTTATCCAGCTACCTGCTGGCATTTCTAAGAGTGCCTCCTGCTCTCTAGCCTGGAGGCGTCAGCGGCTATCAGTCCCAGGATAGGATGCCAGGCATGAGACCGGCATTCAGTGACCACTGAATTAAATGATCCCAATGGAGTTTGAAGAGATGAAGAAGTGAGGCTATCAAACTCCCAGTGCCCAGTGTTTCTGTCATCGCCCTGCTCTCTCTCGGCTGGACCACCTACCCCAATTTTCAAACTTCCGCCTCCTCCCTCTGCCTACCCGCCCAGTCCTCAGCCCCAGCCTCTTCTCCTGTATACCTGGACACAGGCTGGAATAGAAGCCTTCCTTCTTGAGCATGATCAGCAGGGAGCCCCAGCCCAGGAGCACCGCAGAGAAGAAGAGGTTCTCGAGCACAGCGGTGCAGGCCATCCACCAGCGTCTGCGGTACGCCTGCTTCAGCGTGGGGGCCATGCTGGCCGAGACCCTGCAGAGAAATACTGCGCTGAGCGAAGAAGGGCTTCCCAACGGCCCTTGGGAAGGATACTCCATCACCGTGGCTCCTGAGACCCTTGGGGCCAACCGGGGATGGAGTCTTCATGGAGGTTCCATAGAGGCCTGGGCTCTCCCTGAGGGTGCTGCCAAGCTGGCTCTGCGCGCTCTGGCAGTGCCAGGGGCGCACGCGGCGCGGGCCCGCTGGGCACTATCAGAAACAAGAAAGGTCCCGTCTGCGCGCAGCAGCTTCCTGGCGCGCTGCCGGGCTCTCCTACCCAGACTAAGACGCCGAGACCACGCTTCTGGAGTCCAAACCCCAAGTCCCCAAAGTCAGCAAGGGGCAGACCGCGCTCTGAAGCCACCGCTGGCCCATGGCCAGCCAGCCTCTTAGCTGGGACACTCAGAAGCAGGCAGGAGGAAGAGAAGTATGAGGCTAGCCCGAAACCCTCATTTCTTGATGCGCCTTTCATTCTACGCCTCCTCTCAGGAGCCGGAGGAGAAAAACTCCTCCCCCTTTCCACAGCCTGCGACCCATGTCCCTTACAGTGTCATGAGCCAATCCCACAGCTGCCACGTGGAGGGAGACCCTGGGCGGGCCCTTCGGCTCCCGCGTGCCCCTCGCTGCGCCGGGCCCATGGAACCCGCTAGCCCCGAAGTCCCGGGGAGGGGGCGCAGGCCCGAGCAGGAAGTCCGGTGGCCGCCGACTTTAAAAGGACAGTGGTGGCGGATGGCTGGCGGGCGGGTGTGTTTACCAGAGGGAGCGAAGCAGCCGGAGCTCGCTCGGGCCACCCGGGGGAGGCGATGGGAATGCGGGCAGCCGGGGACGGAGCGCGGGACCCAGCAAAGCTAGACGGACCAGCAGAGCAAGAAAGAAAGGAGGCGCGAGTCCCTCCTCCGGGGGTCCCAGCCCCTCGTCCGGAAAATGGGACTCCCCAGGTCGGTTCCAGCGCTGGCTGACGAGCGTGGCTCTAAACAGAGGAAGTGCCGCAAGAGCTGCGGAGAGGAAGGACGGAGCTGGAGCGGAGGGGTCCGAGGAGGGAGGGACGCAGTCGGAGGCTGGGGACCGTGCGCCGCGGGACCCGGGGGCTCAGGTAACCGGAGCTTCGTGGGGACCCGCGAGTGTGGCTGGGAGCCGGCCCGGGTGGCTCTCGGGGGCGCAGTCGAGGACACCAACCCCTCGGCTGCTCACCTCGGGTCTGGAGCAAACGCGCTTCCTGCAGCCGCGAACGCCGCGAGCGCAGCGCCTAGTCCCGGCGTCCACACTCCCGGGGGCCGGGGGCCCAGGGGCCCGGGATCCCAGCCTCGAACCGCACACACACAGGGGTCTTCCCGGCGGGTCGGATGCAGCGGGCCTCGGAGCTTCAGCTCCACAGCCCCGGGGTCTCGCCGCCACTGTCCCCTCGAAGGAAGCGGTGGAACTGGAAACCAGCCGGGCGCCGCTGATCCGTGAAGCGGAGCATGGACGACGCGGTCCGCCGATTTGATAGTTGTATTTACAGGCGTGCGGAGCTGCGCCCCAAGGTGGGGGCGGGGGTTCCCTTCCCTTCCCTCCCCCTAGGTCGAGTTTCAGTGCACGTGACTCGCCTGTTGATCCCCAGATACTCTTACCCCAGCACCTACGTTGCTGCTCTCCACCCCCACCTTCGCGGTTGACCCCCTAGCCTAACGCCTGGCAGCACCCTCTGCATCCTTGGTCAAAACAACCAAAGATTTGGCTTTAGCAGACTGGATGCTGGACAGGCTTGGGTGGGGTTCTGAACCGTGCAGTTGAAAAGGAGTGTCTTCTGAAAGGCAGAACTCTTTGGAGTTTGAAGTCCAAGTGTGGACTTTGAAACTGGCTAGCCTGGGTTACCTTAGACACCTTACTTAACCTCTCTGTGCTTCCATTTTCTTCTCTGTAAATTCAGATAGCGACAGAATTTGCCTACCTGCCAAGAAGGAATTGGAGATTGAGGTGTAGTTGTAATACTGGATACAACGCTTGGCACGGTAAGCAAAATAAATGTTTGCTGCTGCTGCTACTGCTGTTGTCATTATTGTTTCACAAGACCAGGTGATCAGATGCTTCTGGACCATACTGATTGATTTCCGGTAAATTACTCAGCCTGGGCGAGCTTCACTTTCCTCATTTCTACCCCTTTTTTTTTTTTTTTTTTT
>VZQC01008059.1:2849206-2930578 GCA_009823505.1 Rhizomys pruinosus | reverse complement strand
GCACGCCTTTAATCCTAGCACTCGGGAGGCAGAGGCAGGCGGATCTTTGTGAGTTCAAGGCCAGCCTGGTCTACAGAGTAAATTCCAGGACAGCTGGGGTTACAGGGAGACCCTGTCTCAAAAAGACCAAAAAAAAAAAAAAGAAAAAAAAGAAAAAGAAGGGGCTGGAGAGATAGCCTAGCAGTTAAGAGCACCGACTGCTCTTGCGGAGGACCGGGGTTCGATCCCCAGCACCCACATGGTGGCTAAGAACCGTCTTTAACTCCAGTTCCAGGGGAATCCGACACTCTGCGGCATTGCACGACACGGGTGCACCAACCTACATGCAGACAATACATTCATACACATATGAAAATAAATAAAGGGCTGGAGAGATGGCCTAGCAGTTAAGAGCACCGACTGCTCTTGCAAAGGACCCGGGTTCGATCCCCAGCACCGACATGGCGGCTGAGAACTGTCTTTAACTCTAGTTCCAGGGGAATCCAACACCCTCTTCTGAACTCCGTGGCATTGCAAGACACGGGTGCACCAACCTACATGCAGACAGTACATTCATACACATAAAAAATGAATGAAATAAAATTTAAAAAAAAGAAAATAAATTAAAAAATATAAAAAAGATTTTATTTTTATTGTATGTGTATGAGTGTATTGCCTACTGGTGTGTAACTGCACCGGGTTGTGCAGTGCCCTCGGAGGTCAGAAGAGGGTGTTGGATCCCCTGGAACTAGAGTTATAGATGGTTGTTAGATGCCATGTGGGTGCTGGAAATCGAACCCAGGTCCTCCGCCAGAGCAGTCGGTGCTCTTAACCACTGAGCCATCTCTCCAGCCCCCCTCCTCCCCAAATAAGGATTTAAAATATGAAAGAATGAAAAAGTGGGGCAGGGGATGTGGCTCAGCTGGGGAAGTACCACCCAGCATGACTGAGGCCCTGGCTCAACCTCCAGCACAGAATAAACCAGCATGGTGGTGCGTGGTGCAGTTCTCTAATCCCAACACTTGGGAGGTAGAAGCTAGGGGAGCAGAGGTTCCAAGGTCATCCTCTACCTCATAGCAGGTTGGAGACCAGCCTGGGCTACAGGAAACCCTGTCTCTAGTAAGAAGAAAAAGAAGAAGAAGAAGAAGAAGAAGAAGAAGAAGAAGAAGAAGAAGAAGAAGAAGAAGAATGTGAAAGGGTGGTATTCACAGCGCTCTTGAGGAGCCTGAAAAAGTACACAGACTACTCCAAGAAGACCCCACATAAGAAACCTCTGGGCAGCTGAGCCACCACACCAAGAAAGGAAATACCACTGCCAAATGTCTACAATATGTTAGATACGTTTCCCCAAAACATTTAAGTCCTCAGAACACCATGGTGTTCTTCAAACTTCACACGTTTTCACAGAGAGGGTAAGCTAAGTTTGCAGCTACACCACAGTGGTCAGGTCTCCCTGGCTCCTAATATTACTGTTTTCATTCCTCCAGGCTAGGTGAAGGAACTGCGGAGCAAAAGCTTAGTTGTGGAAAGGAACAGGAAGTTCTCTGACAAGAGCAGATGTCGGGTTTTGATGCTTTCACCTCTTAAAATGCAGAACTGGCTGACTGAGAGATGGCTGCCTGCTCTACAAATAGATTCCATCCCAGAAATATGCACATCCAGATCTTTAACCTCGGAGTCAAAAATCTTCAGCTCAGTAAAGGGAGCCTACAGGCAAAGGGGTTTTTAATATTTTATTTATTATTTTTATTTGTGTATGAGTGTGCATGTTAATGCACCTGGGTCATGCAATGCCTCTGGGGGGTCAGAAGTGGGCATCAGATTCCTCTGGAACTGGAGTTACATGGAGTCACGTGATGTTAGTCACCATGAATACTAGGAACCAAACCCAGGTCCTCTGTAAGAGCAGCCAGTGCTCTTAAGTGCTGAGCCATCCCTCTAGTCCCAAAGTTCTAACTCAAGAGGGTTATGACCTCTTGGGAATGCAGTCAAATGTTAATCCACTGTTTATGAAGATGCTGTGTAAACATAAGCACACACATTCACATTGAAATTTCACTGGGTTTTTGGGCCCCCTCCCTGACAGCCTACGGTCCATGAACCCGCATGATTGGACTGCTTGGCCTACCTCATGCCATCAGATGTTTCTGTGAATTCTGTGTGCAGGGGCCTTTGTTGTGTTCGCTGCTTGTTTACCCCAAGCACCTAAGAGGCCTCACGGAGCAGATGTGCAATGAAGAGCCGGGCCAGCTGGTTTCACACCTTCGAGTCTCTGCACCTGCTGGTCCCTGACAGATTCCCTTCCGATTCACTCATCCTTACAACACAGCTCAGCTTTCACCTTTGTCTGAAAGCTGCCTGGCCTCCTAGGCCGAGCTAGGAGTCTTGCTTATGTAGTTCCTCCAAACACAGTATTTCCAGAAAATCATGAGATCAAAGCGAAAGTTAGGTGTGGAGAGAGAGTTTACTGCAGGCTAGTAGCTAGCCCACCAGTGTGGGCTGAACCCCAGCCATCATTCTGTAATGGAGTCACCCTCTATAACCTGGAGACAAATGCAAGCAAAAAGCATGTAACACACAAGTGATAAAACAGGTAACAAATGTGGCATCCTGGGAAAGTTTACAGATAAATAACCTCAAACCCAAAGGCCACAGGAATGTGACTTTCTGGGGAGACAAAGGCTAGGTAAAATTGACAGAAAAGGCTTCTATCCAGGGCAACCACAGGGGTGCAGAAAGGATGGCTCCAGACTGCCCTTCCACTGTCTAGCCCTATTACCTTAACTAAGTGCTGACTGTAGTGAAGCCCCCTGCTGATTTAGCCTGATCCATTTCATTCCTCCTCCCCTGCCCAACTCCCTGGGGCTATGAGCCTGTTGGGTGCAAGAACAGCCATGTTGTAGGTAATTTGAATGCCTGCTGCCTATCAAAGACCTGGCATGTTAATAAGCTGGCGACAAACATTTGTTGAATAAAAGAAAAGGGAATGGTGCGAGATAAAGCTGGGAAGGTAGGCTATGATCACCTTGAAATGACCTCCAAGAGCCCAAAAACTCCATATGGAGAGGCCAACAACAAGAACACCTGGATTTTTTTTTGTCCTGTTCTGATTTTTTTTTCCAATGAAGGGGCTACACAAGGTCAAGCTTGTGTTTAATGAAAGGAGGGCTTATGGAAAAGCTTAGAAGAGGCCGATGACCACTATAACAGATCAGATTTTCTTTTTAAAAGCCAGGTATTGTGGCCCACACCTAGAATCCCAGAACTGAGGAGGCAGAGCAAGTCAGAAAGCTTGGCACAAGTGCAAGGTCAGTCGGGTCCACACAGTGAATTCTAGACCAGCCAGGGCGACATAGCAAGACACTGTGTCAAAGACTGCAAGAGAAGAGAGACACACGGAGAGAAAAACAATAAAAAGTGGGGAAGATAAAAAGGAAAAACCCAAGATATACTTCTGTATCAGAATCCATATGTGTCAGCCTCTCTCTTACCCTTCAAAGGTAAGTCGCTTTTCTATTCTAGATTGTTTTCTTGTCAATGTGCATAGTGTAAATATAGCAGCTATGACACTGGATCTCATATGTGTTCCGGGCTAGAGTCCACATCACAACTCTGTAGAAAAGAGAACTGTGTCAGGAGTCAGGCCAAGTCCAAACCCTGGCTATGGAACTGACTGGCTGAAAATTTGCTCAAGTCACTTTATCTCCTAAACTTTGCTCTTCTTTTCTAAGCACTGAAAAGAATACCACCTGAGCCAGGTGTGGTGGCGCGCACCTTTAATCCCAGCACTTGGGAGGAAGCGGCAGGCCGATCTCTGTGAGTTCAAGGCCAGCCTGGTCTACAAAGCAAGTTCCAGGCCAGCTGGGGCTACAGGGAGACCCTGTCTCAAAAAGACTAAAAAAAAAAAAAAAAAAATATCACCTGATTCGATTCGTTGTCTAAGAAATTGCTTAGCGTAACAAATATCCATTACGAACTCTGCATGAAGAATGTAAATAAAATGGTACATCCAGTTTGGAAAGCTATTTGGCAGTTCCTCAAGTACTGAAACAGACTCACCATTGTAACCCAGCAGTTCCTCGCCTAGATCTATACCAAGAGAACTGAGAACATATGTCAACTCAGAAACTTGTACACAGAGGTTCAGAGCCATATATTCAAATAGGCAAAAAGTGCAAAACTATCCATCAACTGACGGAGAAACAAAATGCGGAATACTTATACAATGTAGTATTTATTATCTGCCTATGTAAGAAGGAATGAAATTCTGACATGGGCCTGAAGACACTATGCTTAGTGAAAGGAGACAGAGAGACCACATATGGTATTTACAAAGAATGCCCTAAATAGCAAACCCAGGGAGACAGAAAGTAGATTAGTGATTGTCATAAAATGGAAGGGAAAGTGGGAAGTGACAGCTAATGCTTGAAGGGGTGAGCGCGGTGGGCAGTTAGTGCGGGTGGGTACTCAGCTTTGTGAGTGTGCCGCACTACACACTGACTTGTACAATTAGTGCGGGTGGGTACTCAGCTTTGTGAGTGTGCTGCACTACACACTGACTTGTACACTGACTTGTACAATTAGTGCGGGTGGGTACTCAGCTTTGTGAGTGTGCTGCACTACACACTGACTTGTACACTGACTTGTACAATTAGTGCGGGTGGGTACTCAGCTTTGTGAGTGTGCTGCACTACACACTGACTTGTACAATTAGTGCGGGTGGGTATTCAGCGTTGTGAGCGTGCTGTACTATACAATGACTTGTACACCGACTTGTACAATTAGTGCGGGTGAGTACTCAGCTTTGTGAGTGTGCCGCACTACACACTGACTTGTACACTTTATTTATTTATTTATTTATTTTGGTCTTTTCGAGACAGGGTCTCCCTGTAGCCCCAGCTGTCCTGGAACTCACTCTGTAGACCAGGCTGGCCTTGAACTCACAAAGATCCACCTGCCTCTGCCTCCCAAGTGCTAGAATTAAAGGCGTGCACCACCACACCCGGCTGACTTGTACACTTTAAAACAGTGGGATTTTATGGTGTGTGAATTATATCTCAGTTACAAAAAAAAATCCTTTGCAAGGGTCAAGCACTAGGGAGTGGATGATGACTAAGATACAGGCTGTGTCGTTAGAGAAAAGAAAGTCAGTGGGGGAAAGTCATAAACAAGGGAAATGGTCATACATCACCTGCCATTTCATGTGCAGGAAGTGCCAGGAAGGAGGTGACTGTGCCGCTGGCAGCTATGGAAATGTGTAACTGGGGAAGGGGGATCGGTCTAGAAGCTCGGGGAATGGCCTTTAGTGTGGTGTGTACGCTAAGATCTGCACATGGCTTTCTGGGACAAAAGCAGCAAGATTTATCAGATCACAAGAGAAGGAAACAGCACATGAAAGCTTTTATTCCAGGAGGTCAGGGCACCAGGACGAAGCACATGGGGCAAGGGGCTTGTAGGTCAAGGTCACAGTGGAAGCTACCTTCCAGACCTATCCTGTTGGATCCTCCTAGACTGTGAAGATTGGTCAGTAATCTCAAGTGACCCTCCTCCTGCCTCACTTGTTCCTTCATCCATTGTTGCCTGTGTCAGGAAGAGCCCCATCTCCTCCCAGATCTTAAACGACAAAACTAGGATCCTCTTGGATTTTGTCCTCTGCCTCCCCTCTGCATATGCAACCTGCCAGCAAGCCTGTGTTTCCTACGTTCTAGTTCAATTTTTAAATTTTATTATTTATTTTTTTTTATTTTTTTATGTTTTTGTCTTTTCCAGACAGGGTCTCCATGTAGCCCCAGCTGTCCTGGAACTCACTCTGTAGACCAGGCTGGCCTTTGAACTCACAAAGATCCACCTGCCGCTGCCTCCCAAGCTCTAAAATGAAAGGCGTGCGCCACCACGCCCGGCTATGTTTTTTTTATGCATATGTGTACTGTCTGCATGCAGGTTGGTGCACCCCTGTTGTGCAAAGCCACGGAGGTCAGAAGAGGGCATCAGATTCCCCTGGAACTGGAGTTAAAGACGATTCTTAGCTGCCGTGTGGGTGCTGGGAATCGAACCTGGGTCCTCTGCAAGAGCAGTCAGCGCTCCTAACCACTGAGCCATCTCTCCAGCCCCGTTTCTAAAGACCTCTCATCTTGCCGGGCTTGGTGGCCCACTCCTTTAATCCTAGCACTTGGGAGGCAGAGGCAGGCGAATCTTTGTGAACTCAAGGCCAGCCTGGTCTACACAGTGAGTTCCAGGACAGCTGGGGCTACAGGGAGACCCTGTATTGAAAAAACCAAAAACAAAACAAAACAAAAAAAAGACCCCTCATCTCCATACACTGGCCTTTCCCAGGCCCAGCTACTCACAGCCCAAGGTGGATCCTTATAACCTGGCTTTCCCAGTTCCATCCCAGGTGACCCCACATACAGCCAGCAGGATCTACAAGAAACAGTTTTATCAGGCAAACGCCCTTGATTTGTTTCCCATGTCCTTTTATTACAGTAGTTAGGGTCACCGCCTGTGGCTTGACAGCCCTTAATGAGCCAGACTCAGTCACCTGGACACAAGAAGTCAGCAACGAAACGCAGAACCGAGAGGTTCATTTAATGTGGCCACATTGGGAAGAGAGTCAAAGAGATCCAATGATGTCACCCCCAAGTTCTTCTTCTGGGGTCCTGGCAAAAGGTTTAGAAAGTAGAGTTAGGGGTACACATAGCCAAGCAGTCCCGTGGTTCTGACCTCCCTTGTCTGCACTTGATTTCTTCCTGCAAAATGATCTAACAAGTTGTTAGAACTGCTTGAAAATTATTTCCAAGACTCAGCTTCCCCCTCGGGCTGGCACCAGACCCGAGTCTTTTCTTTTTCCGGTAGGAGATTCTCGAGGAAAATTCCGATTCCTTGGAGTCCATTGTTTCAGCAATCTGATAAGTGAGGGGAGGGACTTCAGCCTATCTTTATGCCTGTCGGGCAGTTACACCTTGTCACTGATCCAGCAAGGGCCCCTGACTCCAGCGTCATCTGTACACCCCGGCTGCTCTCCACCCCCCTTTTAGACCCCTCCTCTGTGATGTCACCAATCTAGCCTCCTCCACACCATCAATACCTCCTACTTTCTGCCTGGTAAACTAATCTTCAGATCAGAACTTTAAGGTGATTTCCCTACGTGTCTGATCCTTTGCAGTAACTTGCACGACTCTAGCTGTAAATCCCTTTGATTTTTCCCTGAGGTGTGCCTGTTTACTCTCGTGGGATGTGCCTCCCAGAGTGGGTGCTGCATCCATCTTCCCACTAGCCTCCCACCCTCCAGGCCCTGCTGGCGAACCCTGCCCATCCTTCCATTCTACCCACCTCTCACTCTGAAAGGCAGCCTTTCCTGAGTACCCAGAGGATGGGCACATTCCTGTGGGGCAGGAAGCCCCAAGGCTTCCTGAACATCTTTATGTGAGGTCCGGGGAACAATGAAGCAGATTTATGAGGAGGTGTTAATGCCTGGGAAGGCAACGTGGAGGGGGCTCTGAGCAGAGTTCAGGCTCCAGCACCACAGACAGCACGGTAGAGGTCCTGGGGAGAGCTCGGGCTCATGAGACCGTACAGGAGGGTCTCTTTAAAGGTTTTTGTTTTTTTGTGTTTTTGTGTTTTGTTTTGGTTTTTGGTCTTTTTGAGACAGGGTCTCCCTTTAGTCCTGGCTGGCCTGGAGCTCGCTATGTAGACCAGGCGGCCTTTAACTCACAGAGATCCGCCTGTCTCTGCCTCCCCAGTGCTGGGATCAAAGGTGTGCGCCACCAGGCCTGGCCACCAGGCCTGGCTTTTGTTTTTACTTTTTTTTTTTTTTTTTGGCCTTTTCGAGACAGGGACTCCCTGTAGCCCCAGCTGTCCTGGAATTCGCTGTGTAGACCAGGCTGGCTTTGAACTCACAAAGATCCGCCTGCCTCTGCCTCCCAAGTGCTAGGATTAAAGGCATGTGCCAACCCTGCCCCGCTTTTTTTTTTTTTACTTATGTGTATAAGTGGACTGCCTGCATGTAGGTAGGTACACCCATGTCATGCAATGCTGCGGAGGTCAGAAGAGGGCGTCGGATTCCCCTGGAACTGGAGTTAAAGATAGCTCTTGGCTGCCATGTGGGTGCTGGGAATCAAATCCAGGTCTTCTGCAAGAGCAGTCACTGCTCTTAAACACTGACCCATCTCTCCAGCCCAATTTTATCTGTGTGTCCGATGTGTACAGGTGTCTGTGAAAGCTAGAAGAGGGCATGAGAGACCCTCTGGAGCTGGAGTTATAGGCTTTTGTTAGCTGCCATGCGGGTGCTGGGAACCAAACTCTGGTCCTCAGCAAGAGCAGCAGATGTTCTTAAGCCCTGAGCCATCATCTCTCCAGCCCCACAGAATCCCTTCTCATAGGTTTCAGAATCAGGGAGACATTCCATGCAAGATAGGTGATGTGTAGTCTACTCAGCAGGGAGCCTTGCTTTGTGAGGAAAACGGAAGGAATCTTGTCAGTGTGTGACTGAGATATGGGGAACAGGGAGGAGGTGGGGGTGTGCCACTGGAAGCCCTCTGGTATCTTGGAATCTGATGGCCTGGGCCTGGAAACTTCCTTGGTGAAGTAAGAATTAGAGTGCCAGAACTTGCTACCACGCACAATGACCTGGGTTCAGTCTCACTGGTAAAAGAAACTGTTTCTTCAGTGGTAAAAGAAACCTGACTCCTGCACATTTTCCTGCACCTCCATACATGCTCATATGCATGCACCAAATAAACTTTTTTTTAAAATCAGGGTACCTGCCATTCTCCTTAGAGGGTAACAGACTCAGAGCTGCTCTGGGTAGAGGGCTTGGCATTTCCTTTACAGCAGCTGTGAGAAAGAGGCTGCTGTAGAGGGGCATGTCCTAATTGGCCCCCAGGCCCAGACCTACCATCTTTCACAGCTATAAAAGCACCCGTTTCTAGTACTTTTTAAAATTTCATTCCACTTTGTCCTTGCACCTAAAACAGTGCTTGTCACAAGACTCCTCTCAGGTCAGCCCAGGAGCTGGGCTTTTAAAGTCTATAAAACAACATGTACAAGTTATGCACCTTGGGAAAATGGCTCATAACTTTGTCAGATTTTTAAAAATATTTTATCAATTTTAATTTTGTGTATGAATGTATTTCCTGGATATAAATGCACTTATGTCATGCAATGCCCTCAGAGTTCAGAAGAGGGCATCAGATCCCCTGAAACTGGAGTTACAGTTGTTAAATACCATGTTGGTGCTGGTTATCAAACCCAGGTCCCCTGCCATGCGAGCAGTCAGTGCTCTTAACTGCTAAACCAACTTTCCAGCCCCAACTTTAGATTTTTAAAGGGGTCCAATAGCCATAAAATGCCAAGAACCTTTCCCTAGACTCCGAATGGATTGTCTTTCCTTCAGAACAACAGTCCTGCAGGAGGACCAGCATCTTTACAGTTTGCTTATTGATAAACCCAAGTGCCTAGAACAGTACATGGTGCATTCTCCGTGTAGGTATGAAATAACTAACCAGCCACAGACAACTGCTTCAGGCATGTAGATTGTGTGTCTATAAGCTATCAGTGACTGGGCAACAAACTAACCCAAAATATAATGCCTTGAAATATAGCCGGGCGTGGTGGTGCATGCCTTTAGTCCTAGCACTCAGGAGGCAGAGGCAGGCGCATCTTTGTGAGTTCAAGGCCAGCCTGGTCTATAAAGTGAGTTCCAGGACAGCTGGGGCTATAGGGAGACCCTGTCTCGAAAAGACCAAAAAAAAAAACAAAAAAAAAAAAAAAAAAAAAAAAGAAACATTATCTCAGCTTCTCCAGGTTAGAAGATAAGGTATGACACAGCTGGATCCTGACCTTGAGGATCTCTCACAGGCAGCCAAGTGTTGACCAGACACTCTCTGGTAGGGTATTCAGTTGCTGGCCAGATGGGCCTCGTCACAGGTCAGCTTATGACAGGGAAGCTGGCCTCATCAGAATGAGCAGGGAGGTAGGGAGGGATAGATGGAGGGAGGAGAGTGCACGGTGTGTGTTCTTTATGAAGAGTCCTTTCTAAGTTCTGGTTATTAGAAGTCCCTTGGTCTAGTGCACACTGCACATGAGGAGGGGATTCACATGAGAGCATGACTATCAGGACGCGTGCCCTGAGGTCCCGGCACTCTTTTGAGGCTGCCTACCACAGAACACACTGAGTGCAGAAGGCACAGACCAGAGCTTACTGGGTCAGGCAGATGAGGAGGAGGCAGAGTTAGTGGCTGGAGATGGACAGACAGCTGAGCCTCTGCCTATCTTCCAACAGGCTGCCACCAAGTGATGCAGGTTGTTTACAGATCTAGCTTTCTGAAAGCTGCCAAAGCCTAGATCTGAATTCAAGACCAGCCTGATCTACATACAGTTCCAGGCCAGCTGGGGCTGCAAGGAAACCCTGTCTCAAAGACAAAAAACAAAACAAAACCCCTATGATAATCAAGCAAAACCACACTGGAAGGCTTACAGTTTATGACTTCTCCCTATGACAGGAAGGACCTAATTTCTTTTTATGTCTCACACTCTGAATATGCCTGCCATTTCCCCTACCCTCCACTGCACCCCATTTGCTCACTGGGAGCAAGAACTTCGTCACCTCATTCTATGTTCCACAGACACTGGTCTCCAGGTCACAGCCCAACAAATACTGTCAGACGAAATGTGAAATTGCTGCAACATTGTCTCCTCAGGGACCGTTCCCCTTAAGCCAAGAGAAGTGGCCAAAGGTGGCCTCTGGCCCTAACTTGGAGCCCCAGCTCTGCCACTTGACTGCTATGTGGCCTTAGACAAGTGGTTTAACTTTTCAGAGCCTCACTTTTTCATCTGCAAAAATAACAATCTTACCTGCCTCACAGACTTAACATGAAAAGCCCAAGACCCTTAGCACAGAGCTAGGTGTGCTACAGCAACTCAACGTGTGCGAGTCTCGAACCACTCCTCCCTCCTTACTCCGTACGATGTCCCTCCTAAATCCATTATGTACTATTTGTCACCTACCAATGTCTGTAGCTGGGAAGGAAAGTGAGCCTCTAAAAGGCACAGCTGTCATCATCACCGAAGGGTTTAAATCCTGCAACGGTTCGCCGACACCCTTAGCAGGAGAAAGTCCAAATGGCTTACTACAGCCTGCTCACTAGGCTGTTGTGCTGAGCCTGCCCAGCCTTCAGGCACACCTCTCAGCTCCTGGCTACACCTGGCCTTCCAGACACTACCGCTACCCTGGAAAAGCCGTCCCAAGTGCTCTTCCCTCCTGCTGGACCGTTTTCTCCCACCTCCACCACACCTTCACCTCCACCACACCTTCACCTCGGCCACACCTTCAACTCCGCCACACCTTCGGTTTGTTCAAGCTACGAATTGTCAAGAGAATTCTTGCTGCTCCTTGCCAAACCTGAGAACAGGTACAAAATCTCTTTTCCTCACTACTTTCCTATCTTCCAAGGATAGTGAGCTGGCAGAGAATGAGCAAATATTAACATTGTGGACCTGCCCCCAGCACCCCAGACCTGCGCGCAGACAGCACCACCTGTCGGCCCAAGTTTGCACTTCATCTAGAAAGCCGCCTCCATACTCTGCCCCCTCAGAGTAGGACAAGCTTGCATTTCAGAGGGCCACCCAGTGTCTTCACAACACAATAGCATCTGGAGTGACCCCCGAATTCTGAAAGCTGCACCCCTCCAAGGGTATGCCACAGACAGGACTTGGGCTGGGCCTCTCCTGTGAAACAGCAAGAGTGGCAGTTGGCCTTGGCCTCCCTGGGGCTCCACTGTGGCCTTCAGCAAGTAGCCGTCTCTCTGTGCCTCCATTTCCTAATTAGACCTTTAACCTGGACAGCTGGACTCCCTGGGATAGCACAAAGCAACTGAGGAGCAGTCCAATGCAGGTGCACACTGATGGCCCCTGTGTCATCGCACCCTGTGATCCTGAGCTTTTCTCACAGCTTGATACTAACATCCCAAGCCGAGACTAGCTACTTGCTTCCTAAATCCCATCCACTTTGACCTCCTCTAAACCATGTCCTTTTGGCATTTGTGAAAATGCCTGCTTGCCTCCACTTAATGTTTAGTTTTAAAAATGTTTTCTGTTTCCGATACTGGTCATTATACTATACCCAATAAAGCACTTTAACACCCTGTGCCCATATTAACTCATCCACTCTTCACAACAGCTCCATGACACCATTTTACAAAGAAGCTCAAGTGCAGACTACACTCAGGGTCTCACAGCAAGCAGCAGACAACCCAGGAGCCTATTTTAGTGCTCTACAGTCTGCATTAAGCCAACGTGGTGATGCAGACCTGTCACCCCAGCTCCCCAGCTCTCCACAGGCTGCAGAACCATGAGCTTGAAGGCAGACTGGGCTGCACAGCAAGACCCTGTCTCCAAACACCCTCCCTCCCTCCCACCCACACTTTCCCCTCTATCCCTCCCTCCCTCCCACCCACACTTTCCCCTCTATCCCTCCCTCCCTCCCACCCACACTTTCCCCTCTATCCCTCCCTCCCTCTCCCCCAACCCACCTTTTTTCACCACTTTCCCCGCTATCCCCTCCCTACCGCTCCCACACTTTTCCCCTATTCTTCGTTCTTGTCCCTCTAATACATCCCCTTCCCCCTCCTCCCCACTCACCACTTTCCCCCCTCTAGTCCTCCTCTCCCCTCCCTCCCGCCCACACTTTCTTCCCCTCCTAAATATCCCTCCCCTCCCCCAAACCACACTTTCCCCCTCTAAATCATCGATCCCTCCCGCACCCACACTTTCCCACGCCTATCCCTCCCACCCACACTTTCCCCTCTTACTCTCCCCAAGAGCTCTTCCCCATTTCCTCCTCTATCCCTACCGGCCAGATCCCACCCACACTTCCCTCTCCTCCTCCTCCCCCTCCCAATTGTCCCCCTCGCCAGACTATGCATCCCTCCTACCGCTCCAGCCTCCCCACCCCAGCACAGTGCGCTCTTAGACCCCCTCCCCATCGACGAGTTCCCCCCTTCCCTCCCCAACCCCCCACACCACTTTCCCATCCCGTCCCCTCTCAACGATAGCCTACCCCACTACCCGTCTCCCTACCCACACACTTTCCACCTCTATACCCCTCCCTCCCCTCCTCCTACCCCACACAAGATTTTCCCCCTCTTCCAATGCCCTCCCCTCCCTACCCCACGCCCTCAATCACACCCCCCCCAACACTAAAAACTTTTTCCCCCTATCCCCTCGCCTCCCATAGCCCCGACACGTTGCCGCTCCAACGCGTTCCCTCCTCTCACACCCTGTCCCTCTACCTTCCTCCACAACTTCCCACTAATCCTCTTTCCCCCCCCACCCCACAATTTTCCTCTACCGCTCCCTCCCCCCCACCTTTCTTTCCTCACCACATCCCCTACAACAAACAAAAAAATCCCACCAAATATAAACTCACCTTTGCTGGGGTAAGTTACTGGATTGCTTTTTTTTTGGTTTTTTTATTTTTTTTTTGTCTTTTTTCTTTTTTCTTGTTATTTACTATATATAATTTATTTTTAATTATTTTATTTGTTTAAAAATTTTTATTTATTTGTGTATCGAATGATGAGATGTTACTGCGCTGCTGTTTAGTTTGCACCGCGTGTCGTGCAATGCCAAGTGCCAGCGGAGGTCCAAGAAGAGGGTCTCAGATTGCTCCCTGAACTGGAGAGTTCTCCTGAAATTGTAACGTTTATGAATAGGATTCTTGCCACCCCACATGTGGTGATCTGGGGGATTGAACCCAATCCTCTGCAACAGAGTTGGTCTCTTTACCACAAGCGAAGGGGCTATCCTCTTCCCCGCCCACACAGTTGTTATTAGGAAGAGATCTTTTCAAGATAGGGGACTCCCATCCCTGTAGCCCCAGCTACCTGGGACTCTACCTCGCTGTCTGTAGACCCAGGCCTGGCCTTGAACCACAAAGACCACCCGGCCATGACCCCCCCAAGTGCTGAGGACTAAAGGCGTGCACCAACCAAAGCGCCCAGCTGATTTCTTTTTTTTTTTATTTTAAGTGTTTTTTTTTTTTTTCTTATTTTTTTTTATGTGATCTCCGCCTTTTTTTCTGTATTTAAAGTTATTAGTTCCTATTATATTTTTAATTTTACAAAGTTGATAGTGTATATATGCGGTGTTAGATGCTGTGGGAGGGTACCAAGAAGTATGGAATCAGATCCCCTGAAACGGGAATATAAAGGATGTGTTTTAGCCACATGTGGGGGAATACCCTACATGCACAACAAACACGTGGGTCCCAACCGGTCAAGAGGGCAGTCATGCGTCTTAACCCACTGAGCCCAATTCTCCCATCCCCGATCACCTCACAAACCTTTTAAACAAATCATTTATAATTATACCTGGAGTGCCAGTGGGTGCCATAGGCCTTAATCCCCAGGCAACTTTGGGAAGGTCAGAAGCAAGGTGGATCTTTTTAAAGGTTCAACGGCCAGCCCGTGGTCCTATATAGCAAGCTCTAGGCCAGCTAGGACTAAAGAGGAGAACCCATGTCTAAAAAAGACAACAGAAAGCAAAATCGTTTATATTTATTATTAATGTATATTTTTTTATTTAGTTATGTGTATTTTATTTGTAAGTGGGCGTGTTTGCCTGTATGTACAGAGACACACAATGTGCAAGCAATCGCGTAAGACCATGTGGCCACTGACACTCGAAGGCCGGACCCGGCCTCTGAGGTTGGCGGGATAGTTGTAACTGACGTGTTTTAGGAACAAAACTTGGGTCCCATCTGCAAGAGCAGCAGTATCTCTTAACCACCCGAGCCATCTCTCAAGCCCTGGATTTGATTTCTTTACTCCCAAGTGCTAAGGACACTGCTTTGGACATAGTGTCAACTAATTTGTTTTAATACAGATATAAATACATATACACAACACACATTGACAGGCACATGACCATGATGACAATACCCGTCTTTAGCCAGGGGAGCTCTGCCACACTCAGGGTCCTGGAGATGCTCCAGAAAGCCTGGGTCTGGCAACTTTCACATATGACACCCACCAGGGAGCACTTTAATCAGGTAAGCGGCCGGGTTGCACCCCCAGGGGTAGACAGCCTGGGTCTCATGCAGGTCCAGAGCTCCTGCTGTCACCCTTCAATCAAGCTCTCATCCGCGCATAGACAACCCCCCCTGCTGTCAACTATTTTTTGCCCCATACCGCTGCATGGATGGCCAAGATACTGGAACACCATCCGCGTTGGCCAGGCAACACTGCGCCTTGCTTTGGGACCAGCCTACTGCTTCCTTGTAAGTGGGGAGGCACACACTTCCGTGGGACAGGCACTGGTCATATTCTGTTGTGTTAAGAAGAGAAAAGGTTGTAGCATTTAACTTTACCCTGTGGCCAAATCAGAGGACCCCGTCAGACTTAAAAAGCTTATAAATACTGATAATGTTTTTGTTGGCCCTTCACCCTCTTCCCCAATCCTGTTTGCCCGCAACCACTGTGGAAGGCCTTGAGACTAAGAACCTTGGTTTTGAGTCCATGTTCAAGGAGCCATAAAATAGGAACTTTTCAATACTAGGACTGGTACCAAGCATCATATTAGTGCTCCTACACAGACTTTTGTTTATGCAGTTCTTTACAAATGTTATGGGGTAGAACACAATCGTTTACCCATACCCCACTTTACAGAAGAGGAAAAAGACACAAAGAGACTCAGTCATTTGCTAAGGATCACACGAAACCAGGAGTCTGACTTCACAGCCTCCATGTACAAAATCATCGTAATTTGTAGCCAATATTGATAAACAAGTAATTAAAAGTTTTCAGCCTGGTAAAAAACAGCAGATATGTTGATTTTCACTTTTTTTTTCCTTTTTTTTTTTTTTTTTGGTCCTTTTTCAGACAGGTCTCCACCTGTAGCCCACTGGCCTAGAACTCTCACTGGTAGAACGCAGGCCTGGCCCTTGAACGTCACAAAGAATCCGCCTACCTCCCTGCCTCCAAAGTTTATAGGAATTAAAGCATGCACCAACCACCCAGACCCAGTGATTGTTAATAAACAATGCAACCCCATATTTCATTACTAATGATGTTTTCTATGAAGTATATATACTATTTTATTGATGAAAAATGAATTATTAAAAACCAGTCCAAACGTTGCCTACAAATATAGGACAAAGGAAGATTGATACACCAGGATTTGTTTCCAAATTACCAAATGGCCCTCCAAGTACCAGCTGTGATATCAACTGTGGTTGTTGCCAAGTAAAATGAAATAATAAAATTAATCTTTTTTTTTTTTTTTTTTTTTTTTTTTGATGAGTTTTTGGACCACTAGACAACCAAAACAAAAAACTTACCCCTATTGAATTGCTGCCTACCACAACCCAAGGATCGGCACCTGACAGCTTACTAGAGCCGCATCACCTCTCCCTGCCCCAGAAGGACTGGGATGCTAAGGCCATGCACCACCAGGTCAGTACCCCAGGGAAGCGATCCAGGTGTAGTGTTCGCAGGCACTCTACCAACCAAGCTAGCCCCACCCCCAAGGTAAATAAATCGTGAGGATTAAAAAAAAAAAAGACCTGGGGCTGGGGAGACTGGCCTTTAGCAGTTTAGGAAGCACCAACTGCCTCTTACAGAGGACCAGGGTTCAATCCCAAACCCACTGGCAAGCTAAGAACCGTCTTAGAACTTCCAGTTTTCCAGGGGAAATGCCAATGGCCCCTCCTTCGACCCTCCAGCAAACCACGTGAAACGACATGTGGGCAAAACCAACCTGCTGCAGACAGTACCCCTCATCACATAAAAATTAATAACTAAAAATAAATTAAAAAATAAAAGATAAAGCAAGTAAAATGGTTTCCGAGGGCTGGATAAGATGGCTCCAGCCAGTTAAAGCACTGGCTGTTTTTTGCAGAAGACTAGGTTTATTTCCCAGCCACCCACACAACGGAGCTAAGCAATCTTGGTAAACTCTCCATGTTCCAGGGGGGTAAGACAAACTGACATCCCTCTTCTGAGGTCCCACAGTCGCCTTCAAACAACACAGGTGGACTTACTTACAGCAAGGCAATACACCTCGTACACATAAAAATAAAGCTAATAATAAAATTAAAAATGGCTTTCCAAATGCCCTATACAATGGGTAAATTTATAATAGTATTAACTACTGAAATAAAAAGGCTCCCACGCTGGGGAATGGCAACTAAGTGCAAAACATAAACCTGAGTTTCAATTCCTCAGAACCCACCTAGTGGAAATAGAGAAAGACGACCCTCCTGAAGTTGTCTCGCTCCTCTGACCTCCCCCGTGTGTGCTGTAAGCAATCCCCCAAAACCCACCAGAAAGAAGGGAGAAAAGACTCCGAAAGTTGTCCTCTGATCCTCACCCGTGTGTGCCTGTACACTTGTGGACACATAACACACACACCACACAATACAAATGTATTAAAAACGGACCTATTTTCTCAAAGGTAATGCTTGTCACTATTCTGGAAATCTAACCAGAGCCTGGACAGGAGATCCTCTTCCTGCCTAGGCAGCTTCGAGCCAGTTCTCGTCCCTCTAAAGCCCCAGGTTCTTCTGATGACCACTGCTTACTGCCAACCATACTATGGGGGTCGGGGAAGGAGGCGCGGTCCTCAGCCACCACTACATTCTGGAAAGCATTTGTTGAAGTCCTTCACTTTGTCATTGGTAAGGGTGACCCAGGCTAATTTTCGACAACAGGGTAGCGCGGAGAGTCTCGTTACCTGTTGTACATGTCTGCCATCATCTCCACCGTCCAGCTCCGCAGCCAGCTGTTGGGCCCTGAGCGGATCCATGTCAACCAGCACCGTGGAGAGAACCTCCTTCTGGTCTTTGAGTCCCTGAGAGTAGACATCATTGTCAGCACTGACCCCCTGCGATTAACCCAGGTTCCCAGGGGGAGGGGGGATGAACTACGCTAGGAATCAGGGTTTTAAAGGAACAAGGACCACTGGCCTCAGTAAACGTAACCAGCCTCGGACAAATGTGGAAATGGAGCCCTGAAAGGGAACACTACCCAACTCAAGGTCACTCAGGATGTCATGGGGTCGGGGCTGGAGACCGAGACTACTCAGTCCTTCTAGCCCTCTCTTACCAGAAGACCGAAGGTGAAGGCGGAACACTCAAGACCGTGGGCCTGCACGGCCGGCCCCGGTTATTCGCCCCTACCCCGAACTGGGGCTCCCTATGAAGCTGCGCCCGGAAATGGCGGTGGCATCCTCAGTGCCACCCTGGAGATCTGAGACCAGGGTCCACTCACCACGGCCGGGGGAGGTCACAGCTCCCACGACGTCCCCAACTTCAGGCCAATTCTAAAAAGTTGCCGGGTCTCAGAGAAGACACTAGAGAAAGCACGTGGATCACTTCCAGGAAGGAAGTCCCGCCTCCTCTTTGAACCGGAAGGAAAACCCACCAGGCAGTGCTGGGAAATCGCTACTATGGAGACGGAGACTCAGACTGGCGGATGAAAAAAAAACGAGTTCAGTTTGCCAGAGAGGACTCCACAGTACCATAGAGACTTGGGCGGGGTGCCGAGCTCCGGCGCCAGGTTAGCTTTCAAGGCCTAGGGTTTTCGGGGGTACGTCTGGGGTTTGGGGATGTAGGACCGGGCTTATGCTACCTGAACCCACGTCCTTGAAAACACGTCCCAGGGGGCAGCCATGGTTTATTTTTTGTTTTTTTTTCGTCTGCACCCCTTTAATTTGTTCACCCAATAAACAAGGGGGAACAAGGGCTAGGAAAGAGATTTGCCAGGCGGTAAGAGCACTTGCCCTGTCTTTTTTCAGTAGGACCTGGGTTGGATTCCCAGACCCACTATGAAAAGCGAACAACCGCCTGTAACTCCAGTTCCAGGGGGATCCCGACACCCCTCATATGACCTAACCTGGGCACGCAGTCATGGAGTGACCCTCTATACACTCCATACACATAAAATAGTCAATAATTTTTTAGAAAAGAGGGGAGAATAACAAAATAGCAGTGAATCTAACAATCTGGCTCTAAGTGATACCACCAAGATGCGGAGGAAGGATTCATTCACGGACACCGTAGGTGAAAGTAGCTTGAAGTGGATTGCAAGTTCCAATCGTGCCAGGGCACAGCCAGCCACCACGGTACACTCAACACTGCTAGGGAAAGGAACATGTGGTGCTGGCTCTGCAGCCGAATGCCTCCTTGGCCCATCGCGACCCCAGGCCTAGCTGACTCACTGGTCTCCGTTGTGGCTTAAGCCCAGGTCAACCAGAGTGCAGGAAACTCAATGGTCACCACGGTCAGAGATGGGAGATCCGGGTGGGAGATGCGGTCGCTGGAAGGGTCCCTTGTTGCTAAAGTACGTGGCTTACATGCCTTGAGGTTCGTTGGAGACCAGCAGTCCGCTGAGCAGCGAACAAGAGTGCCTCCATTTTATGGCCTGAGCGCAGATTCACGCATGGAGGAGGAGGAACCATCCTCCAAACGCTGCTGTCAGTTTTTTTACATGTTAAACCTCTTGGGGCAGGATTTTTGGAGAGAATAGCCCTAAGCGGTTAATAGAGCCCGCTCGACTGCTCTGGCAAGGAACCCGTGTTTTCGATCCCCGCACCCACCGTGACTGGCTGAAAAACTGTCTTTTAACCCCAGTTACCAAGGTAAATCCGAAACGCCGCCCTCTTCTGCAACCTCCGCGGCATGTTTGTTGCATGACATGGTAGGTGGGGCAATGCACCTAACCTAATGCACAGACATTATAAATTCATACACATAAAAAATAAATTAAAAGAAGCCCAGGCGTGGTGGCGCACGCCGTAATCATAGCACTTTGGAGGCAGAGGCCAGGCGCGATCTTCGTGTGAGTTCAAACAAAGGCCCAGCCTGGTCCCTACAGTAGTGAGTTCCCAGGACAGCCTGGACCTAAAAGTGAGACCCTGTCTCGAAAATAGACAAAAAAAAAAAAAAACTTTTTTTTTTTTTATTTTTTTTTTTTATTATTTTTTTTTTTTTAATTTAAAACTTTTTTTATTTTTTGTATGTATATGAATGTGTTGTCTGCGTGTAGGTTTGTTGTGCACCCGTGTTGGTGCAATGCCTGGAGGTTCAGAAGGGCGTCAGATTCCCCTGGAACTGGAGTTCTCCTGGAATTGGAGTTTCAGAACGGTTCTCAGCCGCCAATGTGGGTCTGGGTGGAAACCCGGGTCCTCTGCCAGAGCGGTTCCGGCGCTCTGTAAACGCGCTAGCCATTAATCGGCTCCACCCTGTTTCAACTTTTTTTTTTTTTTTTTTTTTGTTTTTTTTATTTTTTTTTTTTTTTTTTTTTTTGTTTTTTTTTTTTTTTTTTTTTTTTTTGACATTTTTCGAGACGGGTTCTCACATGAACCCCCCCAGCGTTATCTGGAACACATCCTGTAGACGCAGGCTGGCTTAGGAACTCCACAGAGATCGCACTGCCTCTGCCTCCCAAGGGGTGCCTGGGATTAGGCGTGGCCGCCACCACACCGGGCCATGTTTCAACTTCTTTATAAATGCCCCAAAACAATACTAAATGAAAATAAGGGTCAAAAAAATAAGAAAATAAATAAAGTCCTTGCTTTTATTCTTTTCAAAAAAAAAAAAAAAACATGTGCTGGAGAATGGCCCCCTGAGCATTTGAGAGCTGCCGACCGCTCTTTACAGAGGACCCCGGGTTCGATCCCCAGCACCCACACACATGGCGGCCGAGAACATTTCCTGAGAACTCCAATTCCAGGAGAACGTTCCATTTCCAGAGGAATCCACCACCATCTTCTGACCTCCGCCCACATTGCAACGACACGGGTGGCAAACCGCAATGCAGACAGTACAGTCATACACAAAATACAGAAATAAATAAAGCCAGGGCGTGGTGGTTGCAACGCCTGTAATCCAGGCACTTGGAAGTCAAGAGCACAATGGATTTTCTGTGAGTTCGAGAGGCCAGCCCTGTCTACAGAGTGATTTTCCAAGGACAGCCAGAGGCTACAGGAGACCCCTTCCAAAAAAGACCAAAATAAAATAAATAAATAAATCAATAAATAAATAAATAAATAAATATTTAAAAAAAAAAACTTATAGCTGGGCGTGGCAGCGTGTGCCTTTATGTCTCAGCACTTGGGGAGGCAGAGGGCAGGTTTAGGATCTCTGTGAGTTCAAGGCCACGCTGGGGTCTACAGAGCAACCGCTCCAGACAGCTTGGTACTAAAAGGGAGACCACTGTTCCTAAAAATACCAAGAAAAAAAACTTTTATATAGAGCAAATTCAGAATATACAGGGAGTATACGACCTGATAAACCTTCCATGGTATCTATCCCAGAGATTTAAAACAATTGTTAAAATTGTATCTTGGCATTTTCTGTATCTATTATCTTTATTTTATTTATTATTTAAAAAAATGTTATTTATTATTTGTATGAAATGTACTGGCCTGCAGCAGGTCTGTCGTGCACCCATGGTCGTGCAATGCCTTCAGAGGTGCCAAAGAAGAGGGTGTGTTGGATTCCCCTGGGAAACTGGAGTCACCCTAGGAATGGAGTTACAGATGGTTCTCCAACTGCCATGTGGGTTGTGCTGGGGAGTCAAATCCGTCCTCCCTCGGTAAGAGCAGTCCAGCGCTCTCACAAACCGCTGGCCCATTCCTCATCGCCCCCCATTAATTTCTGTTTTTTTAATACATTTATATTGTGGGTGGGGAGAGGCAACGATGGCACCATGGGCTAATGTGGAGATCAGAGACCAGGGGGCCCCACTCACCAGGACCAAGGGCCGGGGCAGGTCCACAGCCCACGACGTCCCCAACTTCAGCCAATCTAAAGGAAAACTGGGGGAATCAAGGTTTCCTCTTTCTTCTACCAAGTTTAGATCTTGTGATGGTGCAAACACAGGTTGGTCAGGCTTGGCAAGTAAGTTGCTTTTAAGCCTGCCTGAGCTATCTCACCACCCTTAAGGTAAATCTATTTACAATATTTTTAAAATATCTTATTTTAAGTGGGTTTTTTTTTTTTTTGTTTGCTTTTTTTTTTTTTTTTTTTTTGTTTATTTTTGTCTTTTTTGTTTTTGTTTTTTTTGCAAAGTCTCCCTGTAGACCCCAGCCTGTCCTGGAACTTACTTCTGTAGCACCAAGGCTGTGGCCTTGAACGTCCAAAGATTACGCCCTGCCTCTCCTAACCCAATGCCTAGATTAAGGCGTGCCAGCCACCCACCACGCGGGCCTATCTTTTTAGTGTTTTTTTTATGGTGGGGTGCACATTGTTGTGTGTTTGGTGTGTGTGTTTATATGTGTGAGGTTGTGTGTTTTGTGTTGTATGAAGGTATCAATATGGCAACAGTGCCCATGTTGGCCTTGTTCAGAGGACAAACCCCCAAGGTTTCCTAATCTTTCAACTTCTGGCCTTTTTTTGACAAACCAGCTTCTTGTTTACCCACTGCTGCACTGTTCCAGGCTACTGGCCTGCAGGCCTTCCAGAGACTCTTCCCCACGTCTCCCAACCTGATCCCATATCGATCTCCACCATAGGAATGTTGAGATATAGACCGCTAAAGTGCTAACCACGACTTGGCTTTATTATGGGTTTTCTAGAGAAGCTAACTCAGGACCTTATTGCATAGTAAGTCCTTTCCCTCCCAATCCCACTGAATCATCCATCCCCAGCCCTATTACAAATATTTTTATTTTTCCCCCAATGCTCTAAACAATCTTTTTTATTGTGATAAAGATATACTTAGTATGAATATACTTACATGTGCAAAACAGTATTCTCTCTGTATGTAGCACAGCAGGGTCCCTAGAACCTTACTCCATCTAACACAACTGAAAAACTATACACATTGAATGGCAAATCCCTATTTCCCTCCTCCCCTCAGATCCTGGGAAATCCTTGTTTTTATTGACGATGGTGCTAATGTTAGTATTTACTATGTAACCCTGCCTTCCTTGTATAATTATACAGTTGTAATGTCAATAATGGTATAAGTTAAGACTCTCCAATTTTTTTATTTTAGGTGTGTTCTTTGTAAAGAGACACAGCTTCGATAGATTCATTTTGGGGGATATCACTGGCATCCCAAACAATGGTCATTCCCCAAAACTGCTGATCTTTGTGAGGAACCATGTTCAAAACTCTGAAACCCGCCCCTCACTCTAACCCTGCATTCTGTCGGCACTTATCAGACTTGCAGAAGGGAGCGTGTATTGACATTCACTGTAGGTCCAGTCACTGGTCTTCTTGAATGGGACTGCCAAAATCTAAGAAAGGGGATGCCGGATCTCCTAATTGGCGCCTACACCATTCAATGAGAGGGGTGGCAAAGCAAACACAAGGAGAGAGGGATGTGGCTCCCCTGGACTTGCCCTAAGATGAGCAAGGTTTTAAGAGCCTTGAGGAAAGGCCCCTTGCCCGGGGTTTTCGCTACAGTTCACCGCTGTGGGCATGTCCCCGCCGCCACTGAACTCTGGCCCACAAGACACCACAAAGCTGTCGCCTGGGTCAGCCAAAGTTAGGCGCCTTTGCTGTCCTCCCATTCTGCCTTCTCCCTTCCCAGCAGAGCAGCAGCCAGGGAAAGGTTGATAGCAGCGGCTAAAGTCCAGATTGGTATCAACTCAACACATTTAAATACTAGCAGTGTGCTCCAATCAAAAAGTGTTGGAGCCCTGTCTCCTCCGAGTCCCGCAAGCAAAAAGCCAAAGTCTCTCCGAGTCCCGCAAGGCCCCCGATATTCCTTTTTGTTATTATCTGGATCAAGTACTGACAACAAGAGCTCAAGGGAGGGGAGGGTTTATTTTGTCTTACAGTTCAGGAAGGGACACCCCATTGTGGCAGGAATGGAAGGCAGCTGGTCACATGGCCACTNACCAGCTACTCAGGTTGTGGTCTGATGGACCACTGTCCAGCCCACTGGTCACCTGAGTGAAATGTAGGCCTGCTTTGGCCCGTATGTGTGCCAAAAAAATAACAGCTGGGAATTCTGTAATGATGTTTATGGAGAATTTGATTTATTGCCTGCTACACCCTGATTTTATAAGCAAAAATGACATCATTTCCCAGAGCCAATCACAGCCACTGCAGCTGTACCCACCCAGCATCCTGCACCTAGGCCACGTCGTCTGCTCCTTCCTGGGGTGGGATCAGAGAAATCCCATGACTCCCACCCACATGGTGCCCTGAGCAGTGCTAGCTGAGAAACTAGCCCCCAAATCAAACTGGATCTTCCTACAATGGATGACCTTTCTAAATGTCTTTAAAATAGAATATCGGACCCGTTTTCTCCCCCCCTTCCATAAATAATTTAACACCTGTGAAATAAGCGTAGTACCTCAACCAGAAGATTGCGGGAATTGCGGTCAAGAGCGCTCTATAGTCATTCAGATTGGCTTAGATTCCAACCACCGCTCTTTAGGGATTTCTCTTTGGAATCTAACTTAAAAAAAAAAAAAAAAAAAAAACAAAAGGTAGATCCAAACTACTTCCACAAAAAAGAAGACTCATCCTTTGAGAAAAGATGTTTGCGTTTTCTTAAACTTATGTAAGAACAAGGAAGGTAGGCAGAGTCATTGCTTAGAGTGGAAGACACTGTGTGGAGAGATGGTTGCTCTAGATTGCCTGCATTCTGTGATACTGATGCTGAGTAACCGAGATACCACAAATACCAACCCAAAAGCCTGAGAACACAGCGAGGAACTGAGAGCTTTTCATTATTAAGGAACCTAAGAAACTAACTTTGTCTGACAAAATTTAGCACCTACTGTCACCTCCACACCACAAAATATTTTATTTTGTTTGCTTCTCAGCTTGAGTCCACCATGGGAGAGGAAAGGGGACGGTGTTGGTGTTTTTGCCCAAGGGCTCTGCTTGTGTACCATGCTTCCTAGGCTTGATGCTATTGGAATTTTCTAACAGTTGAACTGTTATAATCTGGGCCCCAGCGCTTTATTTAGGCCCTTGGGAGATTAACCAGCCACTTGAATGCTGATTTAGTGCTTAAAAGACTAAAGACTTTAAAAGTCATGAGTTTGTATCTTGCAGAGTTTTCAAAATAAATCTCCCTTGCCATAATGCCAGGCAGTACAGATGCACATATTTCTGAAAGGGCCAATTTTGTGGTCACCCCCCCCCAAAAAAATTTCTATAAGTCCCAAATAAGATAGTGTCTTCAAATTCTTTTGTAATTCCAATCTACAACTTCTAGCCCATCCAGGCATTCTTATCATTTTAATGTGAATCCGTGGTTCATATCCCATCAGTGAAGAATGAACACAAGTGCTAGAGTTTGTTACTAGGCAGAAAATTTGATTGACAAATAACATAAAAGGGATATTTGTTAATGGTGTTGAAGTTAGAGATCACTCTCATATAACAACAGAAAAAAATTGCTGTAGTCTTTGTAGGTATTACAGGAAACCTACTTAAAATATCATTAAAGAACCATCCCAACATCACAGGGGCTGAAAAGACTTACCATATTAATTTGCAGAACAAATCCAGCTCAAGCCTAAATCTATTAGCACATTCGGCAAGGCAGTTTCCTGTCCATCACTCCTACAGCCTCAGGAAGCCAAGGCCTTCTTGCAGCCTTCTGTCACCAGCCCACCCCCAACCCCTTTGCACCTGGACTCTGGTTTTGTGTGTTATGAAGAGGGTTATTTTGTCATGGAAAGAGGAGGACTTTCATGACTTCAAACATGGACATTAGATCAAGTTTTTATCTTCCCTCATAATCCTGTCTTTGATGTCAGTGGACTGAAACCTCTCAGAATAGAAAGGGGGAGCTGTGAAAAGAGGCCTGGTTAATTTATATGTTTAAGTGCTGCTGCCCTAATTTGCCTGGGTAGCATTTTCATTGTCTTCTGCTTTGCATCCTAAAGGCAGGCTTACACCAGGCAATTATGAATGGCCTCTCTGAACAAATAATTGAAATTCACAAGTTGTGGAGTATGGTTAGACAATGTCTGGGTTGGAGGTGTGAGGTCAGCTGTATTCCCGTGGGCATTATTAAAGTTGCAGACTCTTCTCACAAGATGAGTATTTGTCTTACATTAGCTTTAATGGCAACTAATCAGGTAAGCTGCATGTGCTAAACACTGAGTAATCTCAGGGAGCGGATCTTCACAAAGCAAGGAGGTCTGCACCTCATTTGCTATAGAAACCACAAAATCTCCATGAAACATGGGGGTCCCAACATGGCTAGCAAATCTAAGAACTAAAACGGATATAGGAAAATGGATTTACTTTGGGGGAGGTGTCTACTGAGCTTTAAAAAATGATGACATGGACATTCTAAGTGTTTCTTCATTCTCAATGTTCATTTTTTCTCTTCCACAGAGGGTTAATGTTTTTTTTTTTTTTCATTTACACAGGAGACTCCAGTGAATGCTTCAAAGCAAGTATATTTGCACATGTGCAATTCATACCACACACACACACCACCCTTAGCTGACTAATTACAAACAAATTACTCCAAGCCAAATTCTGCCCTGTGCTGTGTATGTTCAGATCAGTTAATGTGTGGTGTGTTTTCCAAGGAAAAGATTTGAGCTGTTTTCTAGCAGAATATAGCAGGATCTGCATTAACAGGAGTGTCTATTGTAAATCAGATCTCAACACAAGGCAACACAGATAACAGTGGTTGTTAATCCCTATTCAGTAATGTTTTACATTTTTTTCCTAATAAAGTAAGGGGTGTTCATCGCTGAGGCTGTGCTGCCACTCAGAGCTACAAATCAGTGGTCCCTGTCATATCCTGATGAACAACAAAAATGCTTATCACTAGGTCTGTTGTGAAAAAAATATCAGTGAGCCTTCCGTCCTGGCATCTATAGACTACTTGTGTACCATGAAAAGGAAAAGCTCACCAGTTCTGAATGGTAAGATGGTGGCATCTACAGATGAAAACAGCGAGTCAGGCTCCGTGGAATAGTCCAGAGTCCTCCAACTACACTGCTTTGAAACTCTCCCAGACTTTCAAAGAAAACGAGATGTGCTGGAGATACATTTTAGAGCAACAAAGAGAAAGCCCGTTGATCCCTGTTCAGGGATGAACCTTAATTGCTTGATCTTCTCGTTTAGAAATCCTCTTTTCTCCTTTTTTCTTAGCAGAAATGATTTGCATCACCAAGAAAATCTCATAGCTAAACACTAAACTGGAAGGGATTTCATCCATAGCTAGCTATACCTGAATGCGCACAGATAAACAGATAAACAGTACAGAGTAGATGCTCACTGTAGCATTGTTTCTTGAGGTAAGTTGAGAAGAACGAGGTACTTTCCAGGACTGGTTAACAAATATGTGTATCTGTGAAATGCATATGGCTATTAAGAAGAATGAGTCACTGCGATCTGCCTCTCCTCCCAAGAAGCCCCCTCCATTGGCTGTGAATCAGCTTCCTGACCTTTATGGATTCTCCAATTGAAACACATGTATCTAAAAATTCAAAGCTAACACTACCCTTATGGACAGCGCACAGTGGCATTTTTTTTTTTTTTTTTTTTTTGGTCTTTTTCGAGACAGGGTCTCCCTGTAGCCCAGCTGTCCGGAAACTCACCTTGTAGACCAGGCTGGCCTTGAAACTACAAGGATCCGCCTGCCTCTGCCTCCCAAGTGTCTAGGATTAAAGGCATGCGCCACCACACCCAGCTCAGCATTTGTTTTTCTATGTTGAGTTATCTCACTTAAAGGACAATTGTTTCTAGTTCCCTCCATTTACTTGTGAAATTTCCTTAAGTTTGTTTTTAAACCGCTGAATAATATCCTATTGGTAATGCTACCATTAATTTCATTATCCATCATTAGTTGCTGATTTAATACATATTTATCTACATAATCTATATATATATATATATATAATATATATAAAACAGAATATATAAAATTAAGGGAAAGGTACTAAGGAGAGGATACAAATAGGGAGAGTCTAAATATGATCAAAATATATTGCATGAAATTCACAAAAGTTCGATAAAAAGTGAAAAAAGAACAAGAAGAGTTTCAAGATTGTCAATATAAACTATGATAAAATTTTAATAGGATAGAAAACATTACCTTGATTTAATTACATGTGTTGTTTACCTATGTTATGAGAATATACTTCATTAATAAATCAATGATTGGCTGGACATGGTGGTGCATGCTTTTAATCCTAGCACTTGGGAAGCAGAGGCAGACAGATCTTTGTGAGTTCAAGGCCAGCCTGGTCTACATAGTGAGTTCCAGGACAGCCAGAGCTACAGGGAGACCCTGTCTCAAAAAGACAATAAATAATAAAATAAATAAATAAGTAAATAAATTCAATGATCATGTCAATTAAAAATAAATAAATATCATTCCATGTTGGTTTAAGGACTTTTATTTCTTTTTTTTTGGTCTTTTCTTTTTTTATTTATTTATTTTTTTTATTTATTTATTTTTAATTTTTATTTATTTTGTATGTGTATGAATGTACTGTCTGCATGTAGGTTTGTGCACCCGTGTCGTGCAATGCCGCGGAGGTCAGAAGAGGGTCTCAGATTCCCCTGGAACTGGAGTTCTCCTGAAATTGGAGTTATAGATGGTTCTTAGCCACCATGTGGGTGCTGGGGATTGAACCCAGATCCTCTGCAAGAGCAGTCGGTGCTCTTAACCGCTAGGCTATCTCTCCAGCCCCCATTTTGGTCTTTTCAAGATAGGGTCTCCCTGTAGCCCCAGCTGACCTGGAACTCGCGCTGTAGACCAGGCTGGCCTTGAACTCACAAAGACCAGCCTGCCTCTGCCTCCCAAGTGCTAGGACTAAAGGCGTGCACCACCACGCCCAGCTGATTTCTTTTTTTTTTTTTTTAAGTTAACATTCATGATCCTGCACCTTTTTTCTTTTTAATTATTATTTCCTATTTTTATTTTACATTGATGAGTGTATATATGCTGTGTAATGCCTGTGGAGGTCAGAAGTAGGAATCAGATCCCCTGAAACTGGAATTAAAGATGGTTGTTAGCCACCATGTGGGTCCTGGCAATCACACAAACTTGGGTCCTCTGCAAGGGCAGTCACTGCTCTTAACCACTGAGCCATGTCTCCAGCCCCGATCCTGCACCTTTTTAAAAAATCATTTATACCTGGGTGCAGTGGTGCATGCCTATAATCCCAGCACTTGGGAGGGAGAAGCAGGTGGATCTTTATGAATTCAAGGCCAGCCTGGTCTATATAGCAATCTCTAGGCCAGCTAGGACTAAAGGGGAACCCTGTCTAAAAAGACCAAGAAAAAAAAATCATTTATTTATTTATTTATTTTATTTATTTATTTATTTTTATTTTATGTGTATGACTGTTTTGCCTGTATGTATACAAGCACAAATGTGCACGCAATGTCCTTAATGACCAGAAGGCGGCACCCGATCTCCTGAACTGGAGTTGCGGATAGTTGTAAACTGACGTGTTAGGAACCAAACTTGGGTCCTCTGCAAGAGCAGCCAGTGCTCTTAACCACCGAGCCATCTCTCAGCCCTGGATCTTGATTTCTTTACTCCCAAGTGCTAAGGACACTGCTTTGGACATAGTGTCAACTAATTTGTTTTAATACAGATATATACATATACACACACATTGACAGTCACATACCATGATGACAAATACCCTTCTTTAGCCAGGGGAGCTCTGCCACACTCAGGGTCCTGGAGATGCTCCAGAAAGCCTGGGTCTGGCAACTTTCACATATGACACCCACCAGGGAGCACTTTAATCAGGTAAGCGGCCGGGTGCACCCCAGGGGTAGACAGCCTGGGGTCTCATGCAGGTCCAGAGCTCTGCTGTACCCTCTTCATCAGCTCTTCATCCTGCATAGACAACTCTGTCAACTTTTTGCCCATCCGCTCATGGATGTCCAAGTACTTGGAGACACATCGGTCCAGGCACACAGACTCGCCTTTGGACAGCTCTGCTTCCTTGTAGTGGGGAGGCACACACTTCCGGTGGCAGGCACTGGTCATTCTGGTGTTAAAGAGAGAAAAGGTTGTATCATTAACTTCCTGTGCCAAATCAGGACCCGTCAGACTTGCTATACTGATAATTTTGCCTCACCTCTCCCCAATCCTGTTTGCCCGCAACCACTGTGGAAGGTCTTGAGACTAAGAACCTTGTTTGAGTCCATGTTCAAGGACCATAAAATAAGGACTTTTCAATACTGACTGGTACCAAGCATCATATTAAGTGCTCTACACAGACTTTGTTATGCAGTCTTTACAAATGTATGGGGTAGACACAATCGTTACCCCCACTTTACAGAAGAGGAAAAAGACACAAAGAGACTCAGTCATTTGCTAAGGATCACACGAAACCAGGAGTCTGACTTCACAGCCTCCATGTACAAAATCATCGTAATTTGTAGCCAATATTGATAAATCAAGTAATTAAAAGTTTCAGCTGGTAAAAAACAGCAGATATTTGATTTTCTTTTTTCTTTTTTTTTTTTTTGTCTTTTCGAGACAGGGTCTCCCTGTAGCCCCAGCTGGCCTAGAACTCTCACTGTAGACCAGGCTGGCCTTGAACTCACAAAGATCCGCCTGCCTCTGCCTCCCAAGTTCTAGGATTAAAGGCATGCACCACCACACCCAGCTGATTGTTATATAAACAATGCACCCTCATATTTAATATTAATGATGTTTCTATAAGTATTATATCTATTTTATTGATGAAATGATTATTAAACAGTCCAAACTTGCCTACAATATAGGACAGGAGATTGATACACCAGGATTTGTTTCCAAATTAGCCAAATGGCTCCAAGTACCAGCTGTGATATCAGACTGTGGTGTTGCAAGTAAATGGAACTAATAAAATTAATCTTTTTTTTTTTTTTTTTTTGAGACAGCGTTTCCTCTATTATAGGCTGGCCTCAAATTCACTACATAGCCAAGGACGGCCCTGAACTTCTGATCGTCCTGCCTCCCTCTCCAGAGGACTGGGATGGCAGGCATGCACCACCAGGTCAGTACCCAGGGAAGCAGATCCAGGGCTGTATGTTCGCAAGCACTCTACCAACCAAGCTAGCCCCACCCCCAAGGTAATAATCTTGAGGATTAAAAAAAAAAAAGGACTGGGGCTGGGGAGATGGCTCAGCAGTTAGGAGCACCAACTGCTCTTACAGAGGACCAGGGTTCAATTCCCAGAACCCACATGGCAGCTAAGAACCGTCTTAGACTTCAGTTCCAGGGGAATCCGATGCCCTCTTCTGACCTCCACAACACTGAACGACATGGGTGCACCAACCTGCATGCAGACAGTACCCTCATACACATAAAAATAATAAATTAAAAATAAATTAAAAATAAAAGGATAAAGCAAGTAAAATGTTTCCTAGGGCTGGAGAGATGGCTCAGCAGTTAAGAGCACTGGCTGTTCTTGCAGAAGACCTAGGTTAGCTTCCCAGCACCCACACAACAGCTAACAACCATCTGTAACTCCATTTCCAGGGGGGGAACTGACGCCCTCTTCTGAGTCCACAGTCGCTTCACAACACAGGTGCACTTACTTACATGCAGGCAATACACTCTACACATAAAATAAAGCTAATAATAAAATTAAAAATGCTTTCCAAATGCCTATACAGGGTAAAAGTTTAATAGATATTAACTACTAAATAAAAAATGGCTCAGCTGGTGAATGGCACTAATGCAAAACATAACCTGAGTTCAATCCTCAGAACCCACCTAGTGGAAAGAGAGAAAGACTCCTGAAAGTTGTCCTCTGACCTCCCCCGTGTGTGCTGTAGCAATCCCCAAAACCCACCTAGTGGAAAGGGAGAAAGACTCCTGAAAGTTGTCCTCTGACCTCCCCGTGTGTGCTGTAGCACATTTTGGGACACATACACACACACACACACACAATACAAATGTAATTAAACGGACTATTTCTCCAAAAGGTAATGCTTCACTATTCTGGAAATCTAACCAGAGCCTGGACAGGAGATCCTCTTCCTGCCTAGGCAGCTTCGAGCCAGTTCTCGTCCCTCTAAAGCCCCAGGTTCTTCTGATGACCACTGCTTACTGCCAACCATACTATGGGGGTCGGGGAAGGAGGCGCGGTCCTCAGCCACCACTACATTCTGGAAAGCATTTGTTGAAGTCCTTCACTTTGTCATTGGTAAGGGTGACCCAGGCTAATTTTCGACAACAGGGTAGCGCGGAGAGTCTCGTTACCTGTTGTACATGTCTGCCATCATCTCCACCTCCAGCTCCGCAGCCAGCTGTTGGGCCCTGAGCGGATCCATGTCAACCAGCACCGTGGAGAGAACCTCCTTCTGGTCTTTGAGTCCCTGAGAGTAGACATCATTGTCAGCACTGACCCCCTGCGATTAACCCAGGTTCCCAGGGGGAGGGGGGATGAACTACGCTAGGAATCAGGGTTTTAAAGGAACAAGGACCACTGGCCTCAGTAAACGTAACCAGCCTCGGACAAATGTGGAAATGGAGCCCTGAAAGGGAACACTACCCAACTCAAGGTCACTCAGGATGTCATGGGGTCGGGGCTGGAGACCGAGACTACTCAGTCCTTCTAGCCCTCTCTTACCAGAAGACCGAAGGTGAAGGCGGAACACTCAAGACCGTGGGCCTGCACGGCCGGCCCCGGTTATTCGCCCCTACCCCGAACTGGGGCTCCCTATGAAGCTGCGCCCGGAAATGGCGGTGGCATCCTCAGTGCCACCCTGGAGATCTGAGACCAGGGTCCACTCACCACGGCCGGGGGAGGTCACAGCTCCCACGACGTCCCCAACTTCAGGCCAATTCTAAAAAGTTGCCGGGTCTCAGAGAAGACACTAGAGAAAGCACGTGGATCACTTCCAGGAAGGAAGTCCCGCCTCCTCTTTGAACCGGAAGGAAAACCCACCAGGCAGTGCTGGGAAATCGCTACTATGGAGACGGAGACTCAGACTGGCGGATGAAAAAAAAACGAGTTCAGTTTGCCAGAGAGGACTCCACAGTACCATAGAGACTTGGGCGGGGTGCCGAGCTCCGGCGCCAGGTTAGCTTTCAAGGCCTAGGGTTTTCGGGGGTACGTCTGGGGTTTGGGGATGTAGGACCGGGCTTAGCTACCTGAACCCACGTCTTGAACACGTCCCAGGGAGGCAGCCAGTTGTTTTTTTCGTATGCACACTTTATTGTTCACCCATAAAAAGGGGGAACAAGGGCTAGAGAGATGGCTCAGCGGTTAAGAGCACTGGCTGCTTTTTCAGAGGACCTGGGTTTGATTCCCAGCACCCACATGACAGCGAACAACCGTCTGTAACCCCAGTTCCAGGGGATCCGACACCCTCATATGACCTACCTGGGCACTGCAAGTCATGAGTGCACCTCTCTACACTCATACACATAAAATAGTCAATAATTTTTTAGAAAAGAGGGGAGAATAACAAAATAGCAGTGAATCTAACAATCTGGCTCTAAGTGATACCACCAAGATGCGGAGGAAGGATTCATTCACGGACACCGTAGGTGAAAGTAGCTTGAAGTGGATTGCAAGTCCGATTGCCCAGGGCACAGCCAGCCACCACGTACACGTCCACTGCTAGGGAAGGACAGTGGGTGCTGGCTCTGCAGCAGATGCTCCTTGCCAGCGACCCAGGCTAGCTGATCACTGTCTCCGTTGTGCTTAGCCAGGTCAACCAGAGTGCAGGAAACTCAATGGTCACCACGGTCAGAGATGGGAGATCCGGGTGGGAGATGCGGTCGCTGGAAGGGTCCCTTGTTGCTAAAGTACGTGGCTTACATGCCTTGAGGTTCGTTGGAGACCAGCAGTCCGCTGAGCAGCGAACAAGAGTGCCTCCATTTTATGGCCTGAGCGCAGATTCACGCATGGAGGAGGAGGAACCTCTCAAACGCTGCCTGTCAGTTTTTACATGTTAAAACTACTTGGGGCAGGATTGGAGAGATAGCCTAGCGGTTAAGAGCGCCGACTGCTCTTGCAGAGGACCCGGGTTCGATCCCCAGCACCCACGTGACGGCTGAAAACCTGTCTTTAACTCCAGTTCCAAGGGAATCCGACGCCCTCTTCTGACCTCTGCGTCATTGCATGACATGTAGGTTGGGCATGCACCAACCTACATGCAGACAGTACATTCATACACATAAAAAATAAATTAAAAAAGCCAGGCGTGGTGGCGCACGCCTTTAATCCTAGCACTTGGGAGGCAGAGGCAGGCGGATCTTTGTGAGTTCAAGGCCAGCCTGGTCTACAGAGTGAGTTCCAGGACAGCTGGGACTACAGGGAGACCCTGTCTCGAAAAGACAAAAAAAAAAAAAAACTACTTGGGGCATTATTTTTTTTACAATTTTTTTTTTTATGTTGAACACTCTTTTTTTTTGTATGTATATGAATGTGTTGTCTGCGTGTAGGTTTGTGCACCCGTGTGGTGCAATGCCGTGGAGGTCAGAAGAGGGGCGTCAGATTACCCTGGAAACGGAGTTCTCCTGGAATGGAGTTTTTTAAGACGGTTCTCAGCGCCTGTGGGTGCTGGGGATCGAACCCGGGTCCTCTATGCAAGAGCAGGTTCGGCGCTCTTAACCGCTAGGCTATTCTCTTCAGCCTGTTCAACTTTTTTTTTTTTTTTTTTTTTTTTTTTTTGGTTTTTCGAGACAGGGTCTCCCTGTTAGCCCCAGCTATTCTGGAACACACTCTGTAGACCAGGCTGGCCTTGAACTCACAGAGATCCATCTGCCTCTGCCTCCCAAGTGCTGGGATTAAAGGCGTGCGCCAACACGCCTGGAACATTTTTTATTTTTAAAAAAAAACATATACAAATGAAATAATGGCAATAATAAAAAAATAAAGTTCTTGCTTTATTTCTTTCAAAAAAAAAAAAAAAAACATGGTGCTGGAGAATGGCCTAGCAGTTGAGAGCGCCCCGACCGCTCTACAGAGGACCCGGGTTCGATCCCCCAGCACCCACATGGCGGCCGAGACCGTCTGAAACTCCTGAACTCCATTCCAGGGGAACTCCAGTTCCAGAGGAATCCAACACCCTCTTCTGACCTCCGCCAGCATTGCACGACACGGTGAACAAACCTGCATGGCAGACAGTACATTCATTACACATACAGAAATAAATAAATGCCGGGCGGGGTGGTGCACGCCTTTATCCTAGCACTGGGAGGCAGAGGCACATGGATTTCTGTGAGTTCGAGGCCAGCCTGGTCTACAGAGTGAGTCCAGGACAGCCGAAGCTACAGGGAGACCCTGTCTCAAAAAGATCCAAAAATAAATAAATAAATAAATAAATAAATAAATATAAATAATAAATATAAAAAAAACTATAGCTGGCGTGGCAGGTTGTGCCTTTAATCTCAGCACTGGGAGGGCAGAGGCAGGTGGATCTCTGTTGTAGTCAAGCCAGCCGGTCTACAGAGCAAGCTCAGGACAGCTGGTACTAAAGGCGAACTGTATCAAAATACCAAGAAAAAAAACTTTTATTAGAGCAAATTCAGAATATACAGGGAGTATACCCTGATAAACTTCCATGTATCTATTCCCAGGATTTAACAATTGTTAAAATGTATCTGCATTTTTTCTGTATCTATTACTTTTATTTTATTTGTTTGTTTATTATTTATTTGTATGAATGTACTGTCTGCATGCAGTCTGTGCACAATGTCGTGGCAATGCCTCAGAGGTCAGAAAGGTGTTGGATCCCCTGGCGGAACTGGAGTTCTTCTGGATTGGAGTTACAGATGGTCTCAGCTGCCATGTGGGTTCTGGGGATCAAATCGGGTCCTCTGTAAGAGCAGTCAGCGCTCTCAACCGCTAGGCCATCTCTCCAGCCCCCACATTAATTCCTTTTTTAAATTACATTTATTTGTGTGGGGAGAGGCACGTGCCCATGGGCATATGTGGAGATCAGAGACCAGGGTCCACTCACCAGGGCCGGGGGCAGGTCACAGTCCCACGACGTCCCCAACTTCAGGCCAATTCTAAAGGAAAACTTGGGGGAGTCAGTTCTCTTTCTACCAAGTAGATCTTGGAGGGTCAAACACAGGTTGTCAGGCTTGGCAGTAAGTGCTTTACCTGCTGAGCTATCTCACCAGCCCATTAAGGTAATCTATTTCAATATTTTAAAATTATCTTTTTAGTGGGTTTTTTTTGTCTTTTTTTTTTTGAGACAGGGTCTCCCTGTAGCCCCAGCTGTCCTGGAACTTACTCTGTAGACCAGGCTGGCCTTGAACTCACAAAGATCCGCCTGCCTCTGCCTCCCAAGTGCTAGGATTAAAGGCGTGCGCCACCACGCCCGGCTATCTTTTTAGTGTTTTTTATGTGTGTGCACATTGTGTGTGTGTGTGTGTGTGTGTGTATGTGTGTGTGTGTGTGTGTGTGTGTATGAAGGTATGCATATGCAACAGTGCCCATGTGGCTGTCAGAGGACAACCCCAGGTTTCTATCTTCAACTTCTGCCTTTTTTTGACACCAGCTTCTTGTTACCACTGCTGCCTGTTCCAGGCTAGCTGGCCTGCAGGCTTCCAGAGACTCTCCCGTCTCCACCTTCTATCTCACCATAGGAATGTTGAGATTATAGACCAGTGCTACCACGACTGGCTTTATATGGGTTCTAGAGATCTGAACTCAGGACCTTATTGCATAGTAAGTCCTTTCCCCATCCACTGATATCTCCCCAGCCCTATTACAAATATTTTATTTCCCCCAATGTCTCTAAACAATCTTTTTATTGTGATAAGAATATTTAGTATGATATACTTACATGTGCAAAACAGTATTTCTCTCTGTATGTAGCACAGCAGGTCCCTAGAACTTACTCATCTAACACAACTGAAACTATACACATTGAATGGCAAATCCCTATTTCCCTCCTCCCCTCAGATCCTGGGAAATCCTTGTTTTTATTGACGATGGTGCTAATGTTAGTATTTACTATGTAACCCTGCCTTCCTTGTATAATTATACAGTTGTATGTCAATAATGGTATAAGTAAGACTCTCCAATTTTTTATGGTGTGTTCTTTGTAAAGGACACAGCTTCGATAGATTCATTTTGGGGGATATCACTGGACTCCAAACATGTCATCCAAAACTGCTGATCTTTGTGAGGACCATGTCAAAACTCTGGCCCCTCACTCTACCCTGCATTCTGGCCCTTATCAGCCTTGCAGAAGGGAGCTGTGTATTTGACATTCACTGTAGGTCAGTACTGTCTTCTTGAATGGGACTGCAAATCTAAGAAGGGGATGCCGGATCTCCTAATTGGCGCCTACCATTCATGAGAGGTGCAAAGCACACAAGGAGAGAGGGATGTGTCCCCTGGACTGCCCTAAGATGAGCAGGTTAAGAGCCTTGAGGGAAAGGCTGCCCGGGGTTCGCTACAGTTCCCGCTGTGGCTGTCCCTCAGCCACTGACTCTGGCCCACACCACCACAAGCTGTCCTGGGGTCACCAAGTTAGGGCCTGGCTGGTCTCCCTACTTCTGCCTCTCCTTCCCACCAGCAGCCAGAGTGATAGCAGCGGCTAAAGTCAGATGGTATCACTCAACACTTAAATACTGCAGTGGCTCCAATCACAAAAGTGATTGGAGCCACTGTCTCTCCGAGTCCCGCAAGCAAAAAGCCAAAGTCTCTCCGAGTCCCGCAAGGCCCCATATTCCTTTTTCATTGCTGGGATCAAGTACCTGACAACAGCAACTCAAGGGAGGGAGGGTTTACTTTTGTCTTACAGTTCAGGAAGGACACCCCATTGTGGCAGGAATGGAAGGCAGCTGGTCACATGGCATCTGTAGTCAGGACACACAGCTGAATGCCGATACTCAGCTCACTTTATCCTTGCACTGAGCCCGGGATCCCAGCCCACCGGATCCCATGCCTACTTTCAGGGTGGGTCTTCCCACCCCAATCAACACAATCTAGAAACTCTCCTGTACATGCCTAGATCTTCATCTCCTAGGTGATTCTGGAGTCTATCAAGTTAACAATATGAACCGTTCCAGGCCACACATGACTGGCCAACCCCAGCTACTGCCTTTTATCTCCAGCTGTCCTCCCCAGCCCCAGCTGTCCTCCCCAGCCCTGTTGGACTCTGCTCCATCAAACTGGACAGTCACTCCCCTCTCTCCAGCCGCTGTCCCCTCTACCGGGGTGCTGTTGCACCTGATGGTCAAATGCTGCAGTAACTGACCTACTTGTGGTCTTTGTCCCTAAACCACTTGCTGCTATCTGTCCTCACCTGCAAAACAAAACCAAACAAAACCATCCTCTGCCCTGCTTCACCTTCTTGTATAGAGCCTGTTACCATCTAATAAACTACCCAAACTGAAAGCATCATGGCCTGCTTTCTCTTGTGTTCGGTGTTCACAAACAAATCAACAAATAACAGGATTGTCTAAGAGAAGTTTTGATGGCCGATGTCATGATAGGCTAATTTGCTGGTTTTGATAGCCAATGACAATAGGGCAAGAAACAAGTTATGGGAGGGGGAAGCAAGCTAGAGAAATGTGGGAGAATTCATCTGTCTTGGGTTGATAAATTCTGGATAAAGAAGACATACTAGAGAGAGTAGTCAACCATTAATATTACACTATTTGTTGGGCTGGAGAGATGGCCTAGCGGTTAAGAGCGCCGACCGCTCTTGCAGAGGACCCGGGTTCGATCCCCAGCACCCATATGGCGGCTGAGAACCGTCTGAAACTCCAACTCCAGGAGAACTCCAGCTCCAGGGGAATCCGACGCCCACTTCTGACCTCTGCGGCATTGCACGACACGGGTGCACAGACTTGCATGCAGACAATACATTCGTACACATACAGAAATAAATAAAATAAAAAAAAATTAGAAAAAAAAAAAAAATACTAGCTGCTAGCCAGGCATGGTGGGCGCACTGCCGTTTTAATTAACCTAGCAACTTGGGAAGCAGAGGCCAGGAGAACTCTGATCCTGTGAGTCAAGGCACGCCTGGTACAATGAGCTAGAGTGAGCTCCAGGGGCCAACTGGGTACCTAAAGGGAGGACCCTGTCTCAAAACAAAAAAAAAAAAAAAAAGTACTAGTTTGTGGGTTGGCTAGAGAGCTGGCTGAGGAGAGGCTCAGCAGTTAAGAGGCCGGCTGCCGACTGCATCTTAGCAAGACTCGGTTCTGATTCCAACCACCCACATGGTCTGTAAGAACTGACTTTGGCTGAAGAGAATGCCTCGTGGTAAGAACACCGACGGCCAAGACCGTGAGTTATCAATCCCCAGCATCACATGGTGGCTGAAAAACCTTCTTAACACCATCTTATAACTCCCTATCCAGTAATAGGAATCCGACAACCCTCTTGCTCGACCTACCATCTCCCCAGCGGCATTGCTAGACACAGGTCACAACCTACAGTGCAGTACATACATTCATACACTACGAAAATAAATAAAATAATTAAAACTTAAAAAAAGAACGATCTTAAGCAGGGTGTGGTGGCACTTTAATCTCACACTTGGAGGCAGAGGCCAGAGGAATTCTCTGTGAAGTTCAGGCCACTGGGCATAGGGAGAGACCCGGTCTCAAACAAACAAGTACTAGCTGCCCTACAAAGGACCTGGGTTCAGTTCCCCACAACTCACATGGTGGGCTAACAACCTGTCCCATGGACTCCAGTTTCCATGGAATCCAACACCCGCTCTGACCTCCTTGGCAATTGCAGAATTGCAACGGGTGCACCACACTAAACAGTCATACACATATACAATAGAAAAAAACAGTAAAGTAAAATTTCAAAAAAATACACTATTGCGGCGGGTGGCATTCAATGCCTTCTAATCCTAAGCACTTAGGAAGCAGAGGCAGGCAGATCTTTGTGAGTTCAAGGCCAGCCTGGTCACAGTGTGAGTTCCAGGACAGCTGGGGCTACAGGGAGATCCTGTCTCAAAAACACAAAAAAACAAAAAAAAAAAAAAAAACACTATTTGAACTAAGCCAAAACCGGGCGGCACAAAATAATCTCTCCTTCAGATCATTCTACTTCCTTATCTGTATTTTTTCTTGATTAATTGTTTAATTCCATATGTATTGTTTTCAGCCTGCTGTTTTTTTTTTTTTTTTTTTTTTTTTGTCTTTTTGAGACAGGGCTCCTGTAGTCCCAGTTGTCCGGGAACTCACTCTGTAGACCAGGCTGGCCTTGAACTCACAAAGATCTGCCTGCCTCTGCCTCCCAAGTGCTAGGATTAAAGGCGAGAGCCACCATGCCCAGCTTTTTTTTTTATATATAAGTTTTTAAATACTTAAGAAAAAAAATTGCATTTTCAGCCTGCTTTCTTATACAAATTCCATATGTATTTAGCAAAGGCCTAATATAACCCAGGTAATTTTCAAGACCCTGGGTCTATATCCATGAGCATAGGAGTTTATCTCCTGTCTTCATGGAGCATAGTTTTGCACAAGAGAACAAGAGTAAAAGAGAGAGAGAGGAAACTAATAATATATTTTTTTGGGGGGGGTCTTTTTGAGACAGGGTCTCCCTGGAGCCCCAGCTGTCCTGGAATTCTCTCTGTAGACCAGGCTGGCCTTGAACTCACAAAGATCCACCTGCCTCTGCCTCCCAAGTGCTAGGATTAAAGGCGTGCGCCACCACGCCCGGCTGAATAATATATTTTTATTCCAGCAAATATTATGGAATACCTAAAGTAGGCCAACGTGATGGAGAACTTGATGGAGGACCTCTCTGTGGGGAGGAGATTTGAGATGAGTCCAGAAGGAAAAGGAGCCAGCCTTGCAAAGAGCAGAAGGAAAACCCAGTCCTGAGTCTGGAAAGCAATGGATTTATTTAGGGAACAGGAAGCAGGCCAGGGTGGCAGAGTAGTGGGGGTGGGGGAAGGGAATTGGAGGACTCTCAAGCTTCATAAGTGGGAGGGGTACAGTCTGCCCACATTCTCCAAATGGTACCTTCCTTAAATTGTATGACACATAGAGAGGGTAAGGACTTGTTACCCAAATTTCAATTCAGCACAAAAATGTGTTCAGAGCTGACCAGTACCAGTCCCGCCGCCAGAGTATCAGCTCAAAGAACCAAGAAGTTACGTATGTTGTAGACAAGAAGTCCAGTGCTACACTGGCTCCCTCCATCACTCTGCTCTTCTTTCTCCCTCCCCCTTCAGACCTCCCTGTCCAGCGTGAGCCCACCGTGGCAGCTGCCCCATTCACCCCCTCCTGAGCCCACCCTTCAGCAGCTGCTTTGTCTGGGGAGGACTAATGGGGGCTACAGAGAGGAACACTGGAGGAAAGGGTCTCAGGGAACACAGAAGGCGGAGCCTAGCTCTGGAGAGCAGAAGTCCCCAGAGCTGGAGACAAAGTCCAAATAAGCTGTACTGTTGGTTGTCAGGGTCTCCAGGGCCAGGGCTCATCAGGGAGGAAGGTGATCGCAGGACCGATGAGGGAGGAGAAGAGGGAGGACCGCAGTGTGATTGAAAGGTGCCACCTGTCAAACCTTCAGGGGGAAATCTGAGCCTCCCAGTCTAGGGGAAAGTGTTGTACCAACAGGGCAGTAAACAATGCTCTTTGGAAGCCCAGCCTCTTGAAGTGAGTGAGGGGAGGGGGAGGGGGAGAGGCAGGCGGGACTCTGAGCTGGGGGCTCAAAGCCACCACAGTTTAAAGGCTGATGGGAATGAAGCTACTCAGCTAGAGGAAGGCAGGAGCTTCTAAGGCCCAGGCAGAGCCCACAGGTAGGAAAAGCCCTGGGCCCCTTTTGAAATACTCTTGTATCTGCCAACCCCTATTCCAGCTTCCAAGGACCAGATCTTCCAACAAGGGCTCTGAAATAAGAGCAATCCAGACCCCTTCCTAATTCTTCCTGCTATGTCAACTCTTCTTAGATGCCAGGAATCAGGAACTTGGCCCTGAGGACTCAGATAACCTTGTGGTCATGTATAGAGTAGACTCAAGTGGCCGTCTACAAAGAGGGCCTCTCAAGGACACATGGAGTCTTGGGAGAGAGGGTACCACAGGTTGAGTTGCGTTAAGAGGCCATCAGCTTCTTCAAGGGACAGGTTCTGGCTAGGCTAGGTAGGTAGAGGCCTCAGGACTGCTGAGGGATACTGGGCAACAGTAGCTGCCAGACATCGCAGAAGCACCAAGCATCACCTCTGCTCTTCAAGGCTTGGAGCTTGTACCAGCTTTGCCCTTCAGATTAGGGGCACTGTCGGCACAGCTACACTGGACTAAGACAGGGTGATAGCATGGCTTCCCGAGGAGGAAGAGGAAGGAAGTGGAGAGTAAACAAGGAAAGGGGTGGTGTAGAAAACTGTGTGGAGGGGCTGGAGAGATGGCCTAGCGATTAAGAACGCCGACTGCTCTTACAGAGGACCCGGGTTCGATCCCCAGCACCCACATGGCGGCCGAGAACCGTCTGAAACTCCAATTCCAGGAGAACTCCAGTTCCAGAGGAATCCAACACCCTCTTCTGACCTCCGCAGCATTGCACGACACGGGTGCACAAACTTGCATGCAGACAGTACATTGATACACATACAGAAATAAATAAATGCCGGGCGTGGTGGTGCACGCCTTTAATCCTAGCACTTGGGAGGCAGAGGCACATGGATCTCTGTGAGGTCGAGGCTAGCCTGGTCTACAGAGTGAGTTCCAGGACAGCCAGAGCTACAGGGAGACCCTGTCTCAAAAAAAAAAAAAAAACTGTGTGGAAGGGCCTGGTGTGCACTTAGAAGAGAGAAGAGCTCCTTGGCCCGTCTGATGGCTGTCCCACGCCCCCGCAGGCAAGGTGTTCACCCCTCTGAGCTGAGATTCTTGAAAGGACACTGGGCTGAGAGCTAGTGGGAGCACTGTCCTCAGTACACGTTCCAAACTTGGACTCAGGAAACCTAGAGTCGGGGTATGTTTGGCCTATTTAGTTGTCCTGTGACTTTAGTCAAGGGAACTCAACTCCATGCACCTAGACTCCTAGTCTGGAAAGTGGGGCTACTAACACCTATTTTGAAGGGTAAAACGAGGAACAAGGAAGGGAAAGTAAGGCACTTCAGTCTAGGTTGTGAACAGCTGTAGGATTCTGAGTGCTGGGGTGGGGGGTGGTGTGACCCAGGTCACCCAGAATTCAGAGCTTCTTCACTCCGTGTCTATTTATGACAAGCCTGGAGGTGGGAAAGCAGAGGTGATGAACAGGCAGAGTGGCTGAGGTGTGTGAGTGTGTGTGTGTGTGTGTGTGTGTGTGTGTGTGTGTACGTGCATGCGCATACACACTCTCCTTTTCCCTCAAACCTAAGTGTGTGATGAGCAGAAGGAAAGGAAGATGGCTGGTGCACTCAGCTATGTCTTAGCCAAATCTACCTCACTTGAGGTGCAAAAAGGGTTTTGTTACCATTTTACTGACATTCACTTCTTTCTGCCTTGTCTCATGAATATATGCCCTGGGGACCAGGTCACGACCTCACCCTGGCTCAGGGATGACACAGTCAATCTTCAGTGTGCAAGCTGTAGACTATGGACACCCTCCAAACACTTCTTGTGCACTGATGAGCTAAGACCTCCCTCATCCCCGTGGGGGTGGGACCTATTTTTAACTAGAGAAATTAAAACACAGAACAGGTAGCTTGTTGAAGGTCACGGAGTAAACAGTGGAGCTAAACCCCTACCTCTGCAAGACTGCAACGATTTTCCTCACTTTTATAAGGAAAAAAAAAAAAACACCCCCAGGTGAGCAAAAACCAGAGAACTGGTGTTTGCGACTCGTTCAGACCAGCGTTCGCTCATTTGCATCTGTGGAGAACTGTGTCGCAAGGCAATGGGAACTCCTTATGAAAAACAGGACATTAGCCGGGCATGGTGGCGCACGCCTTTAATCCTAGCATTTGGGAGGTGGCGCACACCTTTAATCCTAGCATTTGGGAGGCAGAAGCAGGCAGATCTTTGTGAGTTCAAGGCCAGCCTGGTCTATACAAAAAAAAAAAAAAAAAAAAAACAAGAAAGAAAAACAGATGTCGAGGAAAGACAGCAAAGCGAAAAGCCCCATGGTGAGAAAAAGAGAATTAAATGACACTCAAGTCAGTTTTTTTTTTTAACTTTATGGCTCCTGAAATCCACTGAAGGGCTAATGAAACTCTGTACCACTAAGACATTGAAAAGTTGGCTATATTTGGAACAACCTTGGCCAGTGAACACAGCTTCTCACTGTCATGACAGCCTTTATTCATTTTGTTTCTCTCTCTCTTTGAGGAAGGATCTCATGTAGCCCAGGTTGGCCTTTATTTGTACAACAAGAGGCCTTAGCATTCCATGCAGCACTGCCTGGAAATTCTGATCTAAAGCCAAGCACCAGGGGGACTGGAGCGATGGCTCAGCACTTAAAAGCACTGGCTGCTCTTGCAGAGGACCCAGGTTTGATTCTTAGCACCACATGGCAGCTAACGACCATCTGAAACTCCTGTTCTAGAACTGACACCCTCTTCTTACCTCTGCAGGCATCACACAACGTGGATGTACTTCCGTACATGCAGATAATGCACTCATACATAAAAATAAAAATGAAATATTCTTAAATAGGTACATAAAAGGATCAGACATGTAGAGGGACTAGCTTGTGCTCAGAGTGAGTGACTAGAAACCGGGAGTCAAGACTAGCTCCACGATCTCTTGGCTGTCTTCTGTGCATAGCATTACACAGGACCATTTCCTTTTTGCTTGAATATATGGCTGGAGCTGGTGAAGCAAGCAAGGAGGGGTAGGACTGGTAGAAAGTGTGCACATTTTTACAAAAGCCAGTCATCAGCTTCCTAGGAAATGGAAGACACCAAATCCAGAGGCCCCAGGACTCTGGTCTTGGAGGGACAGGAAGATTGCAGCAGGCAACAGAGGTGGAGCCTGCCCTTGTCTGCTTGTCTTCCTGATAAGTGTCCCCGTCACAATTATCCAGGTGTCCTGAGTACTACCATCAAGGAAGACAGTACTGCCAAGGGCAGGAGGTATTTTTAGCCAATGACCGGAGTGTCCACTTTTCTTACTCTCTGAGTCATGGCCTGAGCCCTATTTGAGGCTTGTTTTCTTTGTAACTAGACCCCCAAGAAGTGAAGGGGTGAAGGAACTGGCCCTGTGCTGTGTGTGTGTGTCTGTGTATGTCTGTCTATATACATGTTTATTGTATCCGTGTATTATTTAAATAGGAATGCCCACTTAAAATACCACCTGCCCCACATAGACCCAAATGGAAGGTGGAGAGTCAACTTTGTAGACTTCACAGAATGTGATTCTATTCTTCACCAGAGCAAACTCTTCCTTGTCCACTGTTTCAAGACCCACAGGCTGGCAGAGGTTCAGAGCCCAGCCTGCCCAGGGACTCCCAAATCTCAATTTTACACCGCTATGACTTGACATTTGTACCAGCTGTACTTGAATTTCCTGAATGCCTGCCTTGTTTTGAATTAGCTTATTTTTAAATACAATAATGTATTTTTAAAAGACACTTTAGATCACTGTTGGAGATGGACGCTCAATATCACTTACCAGAAAGAGAAAGTAACTGTGAAAATCCATACAATGGAAGCAAGTCAGGGCTGCTCAAGATTCTAACACTCCTGCTTTAGGCTCTACTGAGGGAACAGCAATTGTCACTCAGGTGTTCCAAAATGAGGGTATCAAATTGTTATCACGTCACTGGTTCAATCAAAAAGAGGCAAAATCACTGAAAAGGCATTATGTGAGATTGGGTATATAGTTCAGAGGTATAGTGATTGCTTGCATGCATAAAGCTCTAGGTTTGATACTTAGCATGAAAGAATAGTAATAATTAATAATAGTTAGGTCCAGGCTTCCCAGAATCCTAAGGGGCACACAGGTGCCCACTTCCTCCAGAAGCTGCCGATCCTCTGACCCCTTCCCACTTACCTGAAGCCCCGCCCCATGGGTATAAAGGGTGGACACCAGCCGCCATAACACTCTCTGTCCCCTGCTCTCTCTCTGTCCCCTGCTCTCTCTCTCTCTCCCCTGCTCTCTCTCTCTGTCCCTCTCTGTCTCCCCCTCTCTGCCCCCTACCATGCTGCCCGGTCCCATCATGTGTCTGCAGGCGGCTCATGCTGGCAGTCCCACATGGAAGTAAAGCATGTTCCTAGAGTGACCTGGTTCTCATGTGCCTTTTATTGGTTTTCCTGCTTTTTTATACTTAATAATAATAATATCAGTCAGGAGTAATGGCTAATGATACATGCCTATACTCCCAGATAGAGTCAAGGGGAACATGAGACCCTGTCTCCAAACAATAATGATAATAATAATGTAAATTAATAAAGAAACACCCTATGTAATTCAATATTCTTTAAAGCCATAGCTCACAAAAGGGCGTTGGGTAAACATCATTCAATAATTAACTTCAATGTGACTCAACTGCCACACTGTAGAGGAAGAAGGCCTCTACCCTAAATATTAGCACAGGGAGAGTGGATATGTGGTATCGTGCTCAAGCAGTCCCTCCTGAGTCCTGGACCAGGGCATTCAGACAGCAGGATCTTCACCTCATGCAGGGATGGGGTACAATGAAGTCCTTATATCTTCTCTTTCCAGACATGGAGAAGAAGGAAGGGAAGCCCTCTGAGGATGGGACCACTGCATCCCCAACTTCAGGGGACCCTGGGACACCAGGAGGTGGAGCCTCTGCCAAGGAGGTGACCACCAACATGGCAGAGTCAGCCATCAAAGAGGGGCCTCCAGATGGGGGAGAAAAGCAAGGAAAAGCAGCCTCTGCAGATGGCATGTCAATGGAATCCTCAGAGGAAGCACACGGAGGAGAGACAGCCAAGGAAGAATCACAAAGGGAGGACAGTGGAAAGGAGGATGCCAAGGCTGGGCCCGGAGAAGAGGAGGGTGGGAAGCAAGAGCCCACAGTGGCTTCTCAGGAGGAGACTAGCAAAAAAGAAGAGACCAAACCTGAACCCAAGGAGGTTAAGGAAAAAGAGGCGGCCACACCCACCTCAGAGAAGACTGATGAGAAAGAGACCAAGCTTGAGTCGAAGGAGAACGTGGATGTGAATAACAAAGCCAAGCCTGAATCCTCAGAGGCCGGCGAGGCAGAGGCTATCAACAAAAAGAATAAGGCTGAGTCTGAGGAGAAGACTGATGGAAAGGATGACGCTGAGGCTGTACTTGAGGAGGCTGATGGGAAAGAGGCTGAAAGAGATGTCAAGGAGTTGGTGGTACGTGAGGCAGAAGGGAGGGCCTTGGAGTTTTCTGGGGCGTGTGTGTGTGTGTGTGTGTGTGTGTGTGTGTATGCGTGTGTGCGTGCATGTGTGTGTGTGTGTTTCTATTACTGCAAAACACTGGAACAAATCCACTTGAAATGAGAAAGCTGTATTTGGGCTCCTAGTTTCAGCAATTTCAATGAAGGGTCAGCTGCCTCCATTGTTCTCAGGCTTGTGTTGAGGCATAAATATCACGGGACAGGGGCGTTGAGGAAGAAGCCTGCTCAGCTAGAGGCAGCCACGAAGCAGGAGACAAAGTGCCTGAGTGAGAGCCATTCCCTTCACTGGGAAGTGGATCACTAGGGAAAACACTTCCTGAGCAACCAGGAAGACCTGAGTTCACGTCCCCAGAACCCATGTAAACGCTGGGTGGGGCTGTTTTATAATCCCAATGACCTAACTGTAAGATGGGAAGCCAAGATAGGAGAATCCTGTTATATGCAGGCAAACCACAGAGACTGTCTCAACAAGCTGGAAGGTGAGGACTGACACCAGAGGTTGTACATGTATACACACACACACACACACACACACACACACACGCATGTCCCTTAAAGGCATACTCCTGGGGCTGGAGAGATAGCCTAGCGGTTAAGAGCGGTTAAGAGCACCGACTGTTCTTGCAGAGGACCCAGGATCGATCCCCAGCACCCACATGGCGGCTAAGAACCATCTGTAACTCCAGTTCCAGGAGAACTCCAGTTCCAGGGGAATCCGAGACCCTCTTCTGACCTCCGAGGCATTGCACGACACGGGTGCACAGACCTGCATGCAGACAGTACATTCATACACATAAAAATAAAGGCATACTCCCAGTGACAGACTCCCTCCAACGAGGTCTTAACCCCTAATATGGCTTATTCAGCTATGAACTCAGCAGTGAAATAATCCATTGAAGAAGTTAAGAGGCCTCATGGTACAATCCCTTCTCAGTGGAGCCGGGGGCTGGAGAGAAGGCCTTCAGCATGGGAGGCTTGAGTTGGGACACTTTCTATCCAAAACCTAACACCTTGGGAAAATCCAGTCTTCTTCTACCTGATTTCAAGAGCATGGGGTGGGTGGGGAACAGGGGCCCAGCACTGGGACTTGGGCTGCCTTTCAGTTCGTTCTGAATTTCTCATAGCCTTGGGCAGCCACCCACAAATAGATCCTGTTGATTCCAGGAGCCGGGGAGTTCCACCGAAGAGCAGCTGCAGGACAGGGTGAAAGAGGCAGAGGCAGAAGGGACAGCAGTGATTCCCAGCTCCCCGGAAGACTGGCCAGAGAGCCCCACAGACGAGGGCCACGACCTCAGCCCAGGTAAGTGAGAGCCCAGGAACCTCTCGGGGCATAGCACGGCTACCCAGGGGGAAGAAGATTCAATGAGCACATCACTCATAGCCCCAGCCTTCCTCTGCTCTACTCCTTCTCCAGATGGGCTGGGTCCAGACTCCACAGCTTCGGGAGAGACCAGTCCTTCTGCCAGGTAATGTCAAGCCTGGGGCACCAGCTCCCCTCCCCGCCCCTCCCCCACCTCTTGCCTCCTGCAGAGTCAACCACTCCCTCTGTTGGGGCCACTCCAGAGCCTGATTCCAGGACTCCTGGCCCTCAGCCTCCCGGGCTGAGCCCAGGCAGATGGGAAAATGCAGGGTGCTGGTCTCCCTCCCCTCCATGGATGAAGCCTCCCCTTCAGCATCCATGACTTCACCACAACTCTCCAAGTGCCGTCCATAAGAGTGAAACTCAGAAAGCCTGAGTTTGGACAATGGCTCTGTCAGTTATCAGCTATGTGACCTTGGCCATGTTGCTTAGACACTTCTCTGTGAGTGGATACAATGGTATTGACCTCACAGGACTATTGCAAGGCTCCGATGACTACTGAGCATAAAGCACTTAAGAATAGGGCCTAAGCCGGGCGAGGTGGCGCACGCCTTTAATCCCAGCACTCGGGAGGCAGAGGCAGGCGGATCTTTGTGAGTTCAAGGCCAGCCTGGTCTACAGAGCGAGCTCCAGGCCAGCTGGGACTACTGGGAGACCCTGTCTCAAAAATACCAAAAAAAAAAAAAAAGGATAGGGCCTGGATCACAGAAAGTGCTGAACGGCCGGCGTGCCTCTTGACCCTCACCTTCTGCAGGCCTCAGAATCACCTTGTCCGGCAGGCATTCTTGTCCCCATTTTACAGAGAAGTAAGTTGACACTCCCAAGATTACACAGCAAATTAGAACATCAGGATCCACACTCAGGTCAGATCCCAGATGTTTCCTAATTTTGCCCACGTGACCTCAGCACGTGCTCCTGAGTTAACGAGCCTGTGTGCTGCTTCTCAGCCCCCAATCTCCCTTGCTGAGTACAAGATAACCGAACACACTGATTAAGCACAGATGTGCCTAGCAGGGACTTCTGTCCAGCCAGCCCCTAGGCCCTCTCTGAATCCTGTTGTGGTGTCCCATCCCTTCTCACACTGCTCCCAACCTCTCCATGTAGTGAGTCTTCACCCAGTGATGTGCCCCAGAGCCCCACGGAGCCCCCACCCACAGAGGAGAAGAAGAAGGAGAGGGGACCAGAGCGCAGGGTGGTAGCTCCGGCCCGGCCACGCGGACCTCGTGCACAAAATCGCAAAGCCATCGTGGACAAGTTTGGCGGGTAGGGTGCAGCCAAGGGGCCGGGCTGGGCTGAACTTTCCCTAGGATCTGTGAATGCGGCCAGGAGAGGAACGCCTGTGGGCCTGTGGGAAACACCTAGGGATGAACACCTGGGGCCTGAGGCTCCCCACAATGAGCTGTTTGTGGTCTCTGGCCCCTCCCCTCACAGGGCAGCCTCGGGCCCCACTGCCCTGTTCCGGAACACAAAAGCAGCAGGGGCAGCCATTGGTGGTGTCAAGAACATGCTTTTGGAGTGGTGCCGGGCCATGACAAGAAACTATGAGGTGGGCAGAGGTTCAGGACACAAGAACAGGTCAGGGGACACTTATCCCCAGGGAAGTATGTGGGTTCAGACTCCAAAGGTGGGAGAGTGGGTGGGACAGAGCCCAGGCTGTCCAGCTGGGGGTCACTGAGGTCCTCTTCCCACTCAGCATGTGGACATCCAGAACTTCTCCTCCAGCTGGAGCAGCGGCATGGCCTTCTGCGCCCTCATCCACAAGTTCTTCCCGGATGCCTTTGACTATGCAGAGCTGGACCCCACGAAGCGGAGGCACAACTTCACCCTGGCCTTCTCCACTGCAGAGTAAGCCCCGGCTCTGCCATGATGGAAGGGAGGTGGGCGGCCACGGAGGAGGCTGGGTGGCACAATGGGTCGGTGGTCTGCTCTGCTGCTGTTGCTCAGCCCTGCAACCCACAGAAATATTTGAGCACCGGGTGCTCCTTCAGGCAAATGGCTAAAATAAACAAAAATCTCTGCTCCTTGTGGCTCGCATTGTAAAGAGACAGATCACGAGGGCACACACCCAGAGGTAACAGAAAACAGGTCCCCCACAAAAAACTCGGGGGTCCGGTTGGTGGTGTAAGCCTTTTATCTTTGCACTCGGGATGTGGAGGCAGAGAGGGGCAGATTTCTGTGAGTTCAAGGTCAGCCAGGTCTACATATCCAGTTCCAGTTCAACTGGGGCTACAGGGAGACCCTGTCTCAAAAAGACACCCCCCCCAAAAAAAAAAAGGAAGAGGAAGGAAGATAAAAGAAAAAGATAAGGGGCTGGAGAGATAGCCTAGCGGTTAAGAGCACTGGCTGCTCTTGCAGAGGACCCGGGTTCGATCCCCAGCACCCACATGGCGGCTAAGAACCGTCTGTAACTCCAGTTCCAGGAGAACTCCAGTTCCAGGGGAATCCGAGACCCTCTTCTGACCTCCTCGGCATTGCACGACACGGGTGCACAAACCTACATGCAGACAGTACATTCATACATGAACAAAAAATAAATAAAATTAAAAAAAAAAAAGAAAAGAAAAAGATAAAAGAAAAGAAAGAGCCAGACTTGGTGGCACATGCCTTTGATCCCAGCACTTGGGAGGCAGAGGCAGAGGCAGGTGGATCTCTGAGTTCAAAGCCAGCCTGGTCTACAAAGCAAGCTCCAGGCCATCTGGGACTAAAGCGAGACCCTGTCTCAAAAATACCAAAAAAAAAAAAATACCAAAAGAAAAGATAGAGAAAGAAAGAGAAGAAAGAAAGAAAGAAGAGAGAGAAAGAAAGAAAGAAAAAGAAAGAAAGAGAAAGAAAGAAAGAAAGAAAGAAAGAAAGAAAGAAAGAAAGAAAGAAAAGAAAAGAAAAGAAAAGAAAAGAAAAGAAAAGAAAAGAAAGAAAAAAACAAACTCAGGGGGCTGAGGAGGCAGCTCAGTCTGGAAAGTACCTGACATGCCAGGTGTGGTGGCACACACCTTTGATCCCAGCACTTGGGAGGCAGAGGCAGAGCCAAGCGGATCCCTGTGAGTTCAAGGCCAGCCTGGTCTACATAGTGAGCTCCAGGCCAGCTGGGACTAAAGGTCCCCCCCCAAAAAAATCTAAGGACCCAAATTCAGTTCCTCATAAAAAGTGACGAATTGAAGCACAGGACAGCAGGCAGACACAAAGTCCTAGGGCTCACTAACCAACCTAGCTTAATGGGGGGGAGGGGCCGTTTGACAGAAACCTGGGGTTAGCTTCTGACCCTGTGTAACTTTAGACACACACCCCTCTTTACTTCCCCCAACCTCCACATTCCTTGACCCCTTTCACAGTGATGGGATTTCAGTAACACAATTAAGTTCCTTTAATAGTGCCTAATTCACAGTAAGCATTCAAAACTCTTGGCTTGTGGTACTATTTTAGAATGAATTATATCACAGTTGTATGATAATTATTAGTCACTTTTGGTCTGGGAGGGAAGTTATTGCTGGGGATGCTACAGCTGTATGTCAGTGGTAGTGACGGCAGGTCAGAGGATGATGAGAGAAAGGAAGCCCAGAGAAGGCACTAGGGCAGAGATAGCCTGAGTGTAGCGACATGTCCATATTCTCAACACTCAGCTTGAGCCAAGAGGATCCCAAATTTCAAGCCCACCTGGGTTACTCAGCCAGATCCTATCTCAGAAGCAAACCAAAGCAAACAAACAAACAAACAAAAAGCATGGCTGCCTGGTGTGACCAAGGGGGAGAGGCTCCCACCACCTCTAACCTGGAGGAGGCTCTCAGGAAGACTTTAAACCACAGATGGAGGCAGGGCCGTGTGGAGGGACTCACCACAAGTGCAACCCAGGTCCCAGATGGACAGCCAGATGCATTTCTAAAGCCCTGGAACTGTGGTACACACCTGTAATTCCAGCCTTTGGAGATTGAGGCAGGAAAATTGCTCAAGGCCAACCTGAGCCACGTAAATAAGACTGACTAACTAACAACTAAATAAATAAATAATAAATGGCTGAGGTTGTAACTCAGTTGGTAGAATGTTTGCTTAACATGCCCAAACCCCTGGCTCAGTCCCAGTACCACATAAACCAAGTGTAGTAGAACACGCCCATAATCCCAGCACTTGGGAGATGGAGATAGGAGGATTAGAAGCTGAAGGTCATCCTCAGCTACATAGTTGGCTGGAAGCCGACTTGGGCTAAATGAGAACCTATCCTAAATAAATAAGTAAACAAATAAATAAAGCTTTAGGAATGAGGATGTTAGAGCACTTTGGCCTGGGAAGTCAAGCCCTCTAGTCTAATCCAGAGCTGGCCACCGACCAGATGGGAGGAATGTGTATCTCCATCAGGGAAATGAAAGCTATTACTATTGATCCACACTTCTCAAAATTTTTTTACAGCAGATTTTTCTTGAAACATTAGATGAGTCACATCTTAAACAGATTGAAGTGTTTTGGGTTAGAGGAGCTCAGTGTCAAACCCTTTCTTTTTCTAAGAGGGTCTCTGAGCCACATCCATAGGGCCATAGGGTGCCATCAGGCTGCACTCTGGGGTTGTAGCTGAGTAGTAGAGTGCTTGCCTAGCATCTGCGAGGCTCTGGATCTTATCCCAAACACTCCCATTTAAAAAAAAAAAAATCCAGCAAGATTCAGTGCTCGTGAGGCCTCTTCCAGTTTCACATTGTCTTGCCATTAGATGAGATAGGTGACCTGGGTGGGAAGATAAGGTCAAGTTCGTCATTGTCCTACTACAGCTGTGCTACACCTTCAATGCCATGGTCAAGCTACATCAACCGAGTGGGCATCTGCTAAGTAGTTTGGACCATCTCATTTGATCCTTATAGGTGGATCTGCGTAGAAGGTTAAGGATTTCTTAGGCTCCTACAGGAGACTATGGCAGGGTAGGTACTAAGTGACACTCTAGCCTTAGAGCAATAAAAAACAGGCAGCTTGGCCCCCACCAAACATCCTTGACCTGGAGGGTACAGGCAGGCCACTGTCCTTCAGCAGCTACTTGGTCCCGGTTCCAAGCCAGGCAGTCGACAGGAGGAAGCAGAGGACTACAGTCTGCAAGAGGCATCCGGCAGCCAAAGAGCAAGGAGACTAAAGGGGTGGAGGCTGGAAATGAAAGGGAGAGCCTGAGAGGAAGGGTTGCTATTGTTATTGTCTGTTTTTAATATTTTATTCATTTATTCTTTTGAGACAGGTTCTCCCTGCAGTTAATATTTTATTTGTTATTTTTATTTTAAGTGTATGAGTGTTTAGCCTGCATGTCTGTATGTAAGCATGCCCATATTATGCAATGCCCAAGGAAACCAGAACAGGACATCAGAGCGCTGGAGCTGGAGTTTTGGGTGGTTGTAAGCCACCATATGGGTGCTGGAACCCACCCTCGGTCCTCTTACCCACTGAGCCATCTCTCTAGCCCCAAGGCTGAGGTTGGAATCCTGACTCCTCCTGTGACCTTTTCTGGAAGGTTTTCTTTTTGGGGGGGGGGGGTCTTTTTGAGACAGGGTCTCCCTTTAGTCTTAGCCGGCCTGGAGCTCGCTATGTAGAGCAGGCTGACCTTGAACTCACAGAGATCCACTTCAGGCCGGGCTAAGAAAGAAACTTAAAGGGAAGAACCGCTGTCTCAAAAAAGAAGTAGACCTCTCCCCCTGCTCCGCCGAGGAATAAGAAAAACCTTCCAGGGGAAGAAAGGTCGACAGCAAAGTGGAGCTCAAGGTGCCGTGAATCTGATCCGCTATACTTTCAGCTCTCTTTCGAAGCACTCATCAAGTAGCGAAAGAGAGCTGGGAAGCGCGAAGCTCACCTGTAAGAGTGCCAGCATCTCAAGCGGTACGAACAGTTGGGATGGTGGTAGATGGAGGAAAATGTGAGTGTATCACTTCCGAAACCACGAAGGTGTGGGGGTTATTCGGGTTTCTGCATGGCAGACGCAACCAGCAGTAAATAAGGAAAAAGGTTAGGATGGCTTACAACACCAATCGCTATACGACAAGTTGAGCGCAGCGGTCACCAAGAGCAGAGTTTCGGTCGTGGAGCTAGAGGTGTCCTGACATCTAATCTGGGTCTTGGCAGCATATATATGTTGGAACGCATACTAGGCCAGATAAAAATATGAGGCAGCAATCGGCCGCTAAATACTTATTGATAAACCGCCGTACCATACTGGATGTGAGCTAGGCTGCTAATTCACGCTCAATTACCAATACCACTTAAAAAATGAATAAAATAACAAATAAAAATATTAACTGCAGGGAAGAACTGTCTCAAAAGAAATATAATTTTGTAAAAGGGTTAATTCATTAGAGTAAGAGATCCCTCATGGAGAGCTTAACTCGGGTTAAAAGGGCAGTAGCGAGATAACCAAATATAGCAAACTGCGGACATTTTTTGCCTCATACCAACGAGCGACACAATCAACAGAGAAGCTACTATCTCCTAGTCATCCTACCAGAACTTCATTTCCAGCCTCCACCGAGCTGAAACAGCGCTGTAATACTTATGTCTCCTCCCTAAAACTAGCTTTGCAGAACGTCTCTCCTTATGGGAGATATTGCACTGTGACAACGACTAAGAGGATGCGGAAAGCCAATGTTTGGGCACGAAGGAATGCATGAGCCAGCTCTCTTCGACTTGCAGGATGTCGGGATAATGGAGTGCGGTCCAGACCTACCGGGTTGCTCTAGATTTGTCTCTATAACATTGAGTCACGACTCTTAAATAAATACAAGAACGACAAAATATGACAGGGTCTTGGTCTACTTTGATGAAGCGGCGAGAAGCGATCTCCTAACCTGTAAGGATGTAAGAGTGCAGTGGTGGCGATTCGGCGGTGAAGCCGGGTACAGTGGGGTCACTTCCTCCTGCCTGCTCAAACGGGAGACGGAGTGAATCAGCCAAAATTAGACTTATGGTGGACTAAACAAGGGCGAATTTGATTGTATGGGCTTGGCGTCGTGCTGGCAGCCAGTAAATGCTTCCACGTGGCTGTCAATGTTTGATGTAGGTCTTACTGAGCTGGTGGCTAGGATAGGTGGAGTACTTGCTTTAGGGCATCTTACAGTAGGAAGGTACGTCCCCGCGATCTATAGTATAGCTTCTTATTGGGTTTTACTTGTGGCCTTTGGTAACACTCTCTGGTATTTCCAGAGGCCATCTGGTACATTGAATGTGGCTGGCCTCAATTCATCTTTCCCATGTTAATGTTCAGGTCTTTCACAGCAGTCTACGTGGTACCGCTTTACGTACCCTGGTCTCTTCTTCGGCACGGCTATCCGCCAATTTAGATGGGCAACCGGAGCCTAGTTACGCTTTTTGTTGGGGGCGAGGCGGTAGCCTAGGAACGCAAATCTCACGTCTAAAACCTTACTTCTACAATCGGCTATAGAAGATCATGCAATCCTATCCTGAGCTGTAATGAGTCAGAATGACTCCCATGTATAAAGTATGTAGTGTCCAACACTAAATATACTTTTAGCTTATGTAAAGTGACGTATGCGCCTTTAAGGACATTGTAGAATATATACACTTTATTGTTGAATAGGAGAAATATAATCCGCGGTTGTCAACAAGTTCCTATTTGTTGTCATAGTAAGTCCGTTTATTTTCAATTTTTTTTTGAAAGAAAAGAGGAGGAACAAGATATAATAACCCTACTAAAGGTTTTATAGGAGCGCCAGATATTAACACAAATCATATAAAAATATTTTTTTGTGCCTTCCAGATGTGGTTAGACAAGTAATGGAGAAGACCAAATATATACACGGGTGATCATCTAGTTAAGCAACATAAAACTAACTCCAAGCCTGGTCTGACCCTTGGGGTTGTGTTGAGGGAGTAGCAAGAAGGTCGTCAATCAAATTACACTTACAAATGGAAACGAAACCTTTGCGAACACCCTTTTGACAGACCTTATTCCTAGAAATGGTAAGTTCCTTTTTATTGTGTTCAGGCCCACCTCCCCATTATACAAATATGTTTTCACGCCCATAACGGGGCCCTAAGGAATCACCCACCAGCAGAGAGGAGGGCATATACTCTGGTCCTAAATAGATAAGAACACCACTCTGCACGGGTCTTTAAATAATTCCCCTCTTCAAAATCACTTATAGGTGCAAGAAGAAATGGGTGACCAAACAACAACTTCAGGGTGTGTGAAGGGAAAAACTTTCGTGGGTGAGCAGGGAAAAAAAGATCCTAAACTGACGAGAGCGCGCTCAAAAAGGCCGTCTGATGAGGTCAAATTATCCTTGTCGATAATAATTCACATAACTTTTTGCCTGCTGGGGAATTTTTTGTTTTTTTTTTTTTTGTTTTTTTTTTTAAAAAATGAAAAAAAAAAAAAAAAATTTTTTTTATTTTTTTGGGAAATTTATATAGATCCCCCCCCAAGAGCACCTCACGCCAGGAATGCCACTTTAAATGGCCCCTAAAAAGCAACCTCCCTCTTAAGACTTATAACTTTTTCCAAAAAGCCTTTAACAACCCCAGGGAGTGCAAGCCCCTGAAAATTGGCAAGACCCCTATGGTGGGCCCCTAAAATGGGGAATTTTTGTTGTGACCCATTTTTCAGAAAGACCCCTTCCCGGTTCTTAGGGGAAAAAAAAGAAAAATAAAGGGTTTTTTTTTTGAACACAAGCCAAACTGGAAAGAAAGGTCCCGCGATCCTCCTCTAAAACTCCCAAAAATAACATCTTTTCAAAAAAATCTTGTTTAAAAAAAGTAAAGATGTGGAACTCAGAATCTAAATGTTTTTGTTGTTTTTCCAATAAAAGGAAAAGAAAAAAATCTTAAAAAAAAAAAAAAAAATAAAAAGAATAAAAAAAAATTTTTTTTGGAAAATGTAGAGTGGGGTTGGAAGTTCTGTTCCAAATATGTGTTAAATAGCTTTTTCAAATACATTTTTTTCCCTGGAAATAATGGAATAAAAGAGAAAAAATACAATACAACCCAATTTTCCCTATTCCGCCATACCCCTGGGGGTTCTAGGTTAGTTTCAGGTGGACGCAGCTCTTGGAATTTTTAATGTAGAGCCCCCCCCCTTAGAAGGGCCCCCGCTTTGAACCCGCCTTTTCCTTTCCTTCTTTTTCTTCCTCCAAAGGGCCCCAAAGAGGTTTGCCCTTCTTAAACGAAAAATAGAAAAAACAACCCAAATCAAGAAAGAAAAATTATTTATTACTTTAAAAAATTTAAAAAAAAATTGTTTTAAAATTTTTTTTGTTATTATTTAGGTTTTTTTTATCTATAATTGTAATTTTTTTTTATTTTAAATTTTTTAAAGGGATAGGTATTGTTTTTTTTGTTTTTTTTTCTCAATTTTTTAGGTGAGGAAGCCCCAAAGTTCCGGCCCTGGTTTTTTTTATCCCCAGCGCCTAAACCTAAGCTAAAAATGTTTAAGCTGAGTGAGAATGGGACCTTGTTTTCAGTTCACAGCTTTTTATTTCCTCTGTAATCCCCTTCCTCCGCTCGCTCGCTTATCGGTCGCACCCATCCCTCCTCCCCCCCCCACGCATAGTGGGGGGCCCTTGGGAATTTAATGGGGGCGGGCCGCCCCGGGGGGCGTGGGGGGTTTTTTTTTTTTATTTTTTTTTTTTTCTTTTCTGTTTTTTGGGGGTTTTTAAAAAAATTAGAGTGTGGGGTTAAAAAACTGGGGAACTTTGGTAGGCCCAGTAAGGGATGGGGTTTTGGGGCCAAGAAACGAAAAAAAAATGGTTTTGTTGTTTTATTAAAAATAGGTCGCAATATACAAATTTATGTGGTCTACCTAAATCCTTTGGAGGGTTTGTTTTTAACAGAAACCGCTCCAAAAGCCCTCCCATTTTTTTAATTATTTTAAAAATTTTATTGAAAAAAAAAAAAAAGTTTTTTTGGTTTTTTTTTTTAGTTTTTAAAGGTCCGCCCAGTCCCCCCCCCCCCCCCTTTTATAAATTTTTTTTTAACGGTTTATCGTTGGCTTTCCCAAAGGTTTTGTTTTTGTTTTTTTTTTTTTTTTTAAAAAATTTTTTTTTGTCTTCCTGCTCCCTCCAATCTTTCCCAAAAGGCCCCCCTTGGAAAAAAATTCATAAAAGGTGAGTTTTGGGTTAAATTATATCCAGGAACAAAACAGGTTTTTTTTTGTTGTTTTTTTTTTTCCCCGCCGCGCAGGGCTTTTTTTAGAAGAGAAGGAAGATGCCAAAATAAGGTCGTGGGGCCCACGCGTGTTTGTCCCCCGAATGCTTTTGGGAAAGATCCCTTGGGTTGCAAGAACTTTTTTGGTGGGTGAAGTTCCCCCTTTCCACCACACCGGCCCCCTGTGCCTTTTCCAAATCCATGTGGGTTTTTTTTAAAAAAAAAAGAGGTCCTTTTCGCCCTGAAAAAGATAAAAGGCCCTCGCCTCGCAAGGTGTTTTAGAGGGTGGTGGTTTTGGGTGGGAGCCCCTCTTCCCCCTTTTTGGGTCAGCAAGATGCAAAAACAATAACCAAATTAGGTCAAGAAGAGGCCTCCGCTCCCCGATGGCCCTTTTGTTTTTTTTTTTTTGTTTTTTGTTGTTGTTTTTTTTTGTTTTTTTTTTGGTTTTTGTTTTTTTGTTTTTTTTGTTTTTTGGATTTTTTTTTTTTTTTTTTTTTTTTTTTTTTTTTTTTTTTTTTTGAAAGAGAAAAATAAGAAAAAAATGCCCTGGTGCTTGAAGGTGTAAAAACCTCCCCCCCTCCACCTTCAGGTTGTGGCCTCCCCCCCTTTTGAAAAAAAAAATTTTGGGATCCTCCCCCTCTTTTTTTTTTGTTTGGGGGCTTTTTTTTTTTTTTTTTTTTTTTTTTTTTTTGGAAGGGGAAAAAAAATTGATGGGGACAAAAAAAAGAAAATGGGGGATTCTTCACCGCTTGTAAACACTTCAGGCCTGGATCCCGCCCGCCTTGCCCTTCCCTTCTGGCCGCCTTAGTGGGGGCCCGTGTCCTTTCTGGGCTTTTCGCTTTTCTTCCATTATCAAATCAAATCACTTCTTGACCTGTCCGTTCCAGAACGCCTAATTAACCACTGATAGCCTTGGGACAAAGGTACAAGCTTTGTTAGTCCAAATCCACCCGAAGCAATAAAATTAAAGCTTTCTCCTCCTCAGGAGCCAAAAAGTTGAACCTTAAAGTAAATAATTATGATTCTGAATAATAAAACAAAAACTGTGGGAATATTAAAGTTTTCTCCCCCGATTGTGTTCCCTGTAAAGGATAGTTAAAAAATAAAACGCCCCTCCATGACAATAAATATGCCAGCCCAAGAGGGTTTTTTTTTTGTTTGAAAAAATTGCCCTTACTTGGGGTGGGGAATATATTAGTATGAGGCTGCAGAAGACCTAAAAATTATAAGGTTGTTTAAGAGAAATATTTTTTAAAGGTAAGAGGAAAACTTAAATTGATGGGGGTTTTTTTTTTTACTGTGGAAGCAAAAATGTTTCCCCCCCCCGCCCCCCCCCATTCCGCTGCAAAACTGGTGGTGAAATGAGGGGGGGTTTCCCCCAAGGGAAAAATGGTTGGATGGGTGGTTGGGTGGGAGGGAATAAAATTAAAGAGTAAAAGGGGAGAGGGGGTTGGTGGGGGGGGGTGGTTCCTAAAGGGGTTTTACCCAATTCACAGAAAGGGGGTGTTCAGAAAGGCCCTCTAAACCCCGCCGAAGGGTTGTTTTTTTTTCCTTGTTTTTTCTTGTTTTTTTTCTCCGTTTTCTGTCAAAAAAAATGACGGCCCCTCCTCCCTTGCCCGCCCCCCGCACCTCTATTAAATGTTTGATAAGGAGGTCCTTAGGTTTTGGTTAAAGTGTTGTTTGTGTGGGTTTGTTTGTGGGAGCGCCCCCGCCTAAAAGGGGGGGTACCTTTGGTTGTCCCCCCTTGCCACCCCCTGCCTTTGGTCCCCCCACCCCTTGGGTTTTTGGCTTTTCAAATTACAGTACACTTTTGTTAATTGGAAGGGTAAAACCTGAAAATTTTTGGGGGGGTTCCCGTTTAAAGAATTATTTTAAGAATTTTTATTTTTTTTTTTTGGGGGGGGGGAACCTNTCTTTTTGGGGGGGGGGGGGTCTTTTTGAGACAGGGTCTCCCTTTAGTCTTAGCCGGCCTGGAGCTCAATCTGTAGACTAGGCTGGCCTTGAACTCACAGAGATTCTCCTGCCTCTTGCCTCTGCTGGGATTAAAGCCATGCGCCACCACACCTGTGCTCTAGAAGCTCTTTATCACAGGATTAGATATGTAGATTAAGTGTGAAAAGCAGATTAAGTGTGAAAAGTACTGGCCTCGGTCTCGGATGTCACACCCACCCGTCATGTTCTAGAACTCTCCTCTTGTTCCCAAAGTCTCAAGACAAGCAGCACCTAATCCACCATGGCTACAGAAAACTTGTCCCATTCTTCAAAACCAACCATCCCCAGCTCCCAGACCAATGGCTTGGATGTCAGCCCAGCTGTCCCAGCCTCAAGGGAGGATTTCCACTGAGGCCTCCCTCCTGCCAGCACTACGGCTGCTGGCCGCTGCCTTCATAGCCCAGACGGCTGAGACCCAGCTCCAGAGCAAAGGGCAGGAGGCTTTTGGCAGGCCTGGGGTTGGTGACCAGCTGTCACAGTTTTCACCTTGGGCAAACCATCAGACAGCTCTGAGCCCAGTTCCTCCTTTGCTGGTTTGAGATAAAGAGAAGTAAATAAGACCTTCAACCAGAAACATCTGATAAGGCACCTGGCTGGCACCAGGTAGTGAGGCCCGGGCAGTGATTAGCACAGCTTATCAGCTTCAGCACAGCCAGGAGTATCCAGTGACCTCAGAGTGCAGCTGAGAAGTTAACACAACACAACACAACACAACACAACACAACACAGGTATGCAGAACATTCCTGCCTCAGGGCTTTTCCAAGAGCTGTTTTCTCCATCTGGTGTCCCCCGACATGCACAAGATTTACTTGATTTACAGAGGCCTTCCCTGAGTTCCTTGTTTAAAAACCTCAGACCCAGCCGGGCGTGGTGGCACACGCCTTTAATCCTAGCACTCGGGAGGCAGAGGCAGGCGGATCTTTGAGAATTCAAGGCCAGCCTGGTCTACAGAGTGAGTTGAGCTCCAGGTCAGCTGGGGCTACAGGGAGACCCTGTCTCGAAAAGACCAAAAAAAAAAAAAACATCAGACCCAGGCTGCAGAAATGGTTCAATGGTTAAGAGCACTGGCCATTCTTCCAGAGAACCCAGGTTCAGTTCTCAGCACCTCATTGCAGTTCTAGGGAATCCAATAAGTCTTCTGTCCTCTTCCAGCATTGCATGCATGTGGCACACTTACCTACACACAGGCAAAACACTCACAAATTGTGTACAAATAAAAATTTTTCATTAAAAAAATGGGGGGCTGGAGAGATGGCTCAGTGGTTAGGAGCACCAGCTACTCTTGTGGAGAACCCAGATTTAGCTCCCAGCACCCACACGGTGGCTAACAACTGTCTGTAACGCCAGTTCCAGTGGACCTATCACCCTCTTTTGGCCTCTGTGGGTATTGCATGACATGGGTGCACTTACACACATGAAGGCAAAACACTCAGTTAATTAAAAATTTAAAAATATGGCCGGGTGTGGTGGTGCATCACTCAGGAGGCATAGGCAAATGGATCTCTGTGAGTTCAAGGCCAACCTGGTCTACAGAGTGAGCTCTAGGACAGCTGGGCCTAAAGGGAGACCCTGTCTCAAAAAGACCAAAAATATATATATATATATGGCCGGGTGTGGTGGTACATCACTCAGGAGGCAGAGGCAAGTAGATCTCTGTGAGTTCAAGGCCAACCTGGTCTACATAGTGAGCTTCAGGCCAGCTGGGACTAAAGGGAGACCCTGTCTCAAAAATAAAAAAATAAAAAAATTAGAAAACATATCGGACTCCCTCTCTAACAGAGAGTGGCACTTCCCTGATGTATTTTTTTCTCCATAGCCCCTCCCACCCTCTGAGGTAACCTCCCTTCATGTGTTTGATGCTGTTGGTGCTAGGAGAGCAGAGGTTGTGGCTGTTCATGCTGATGCCCAGAAGAGTGCCTGGTCCACAAGGCCTAACTGAAAGAAGCTGAGGGTTGCCCCAAGCCAGCACTCTGTGTAGGAGTCATGTTCTGTGCCTCTTACATTTTTACTTACAGAAGTGGCCACCAGGAGGTCTCTGCTCCAGCAAAGACAGATCGAGTGCTAACTACAGACCAGACAGGGGTGTGAGGACGTGGGGACCCACAGTGCAATCAAAACACAGGCTGGAGTCAGCCCTGTGGGAGCCTCACTTATCACACAGTGGGATGGCTGACCTGGAGGGTATCCCTTGCCCACACCCACATCCTTGGCTCCCACTTCTTCACCTTTGACCCTGTGCTCCTCACTGTATCCTCTCCTCAGGAAACTGGCAGACTGTGCCCAGCTGCTGGAGGTGGATGACATGGTGAGGCTGGCTGTGCCTGACTCCAAGTGCGTCTACACCTACATCCAGGAGCTGTACCGAAGCCTTGTGCAGAAGGGGCTGGTGAAGACCAAAAAGAAATGAGCAAACGGGGCCCAGCTGATAGCTATGGCCTCGGGGTAGCTTCTGCTCAGCCGGCGGCAGAACCCAAGCACTGGTGGGGGCAGGTGGCACGGGTCTCAACGACATTAAAGGTACTTTTGTAAAATCCATCTTATTCCTCAATATGCATGCATGAGCACACACACAAAACGCACAATAGGTGATGGCCAAAAATAAAAAAAGAAAGGTGCATTTGGAGCCCTGAGTGGCACATCTACCAAATCTCTCCTCACTTCCTCCCACAGTTGGGAAACTTCTAGGCCAAGTCTGAAATCTTGAAATCCCACCAAACAGCTGCTGTTAGGATGCCCCATATTTTGACTCAGTGGTTTCCAACTGAGGCAAACAGAAAGCTAATCCTCCTCTCTGCCTGGTCTGCCTTACGCTGCCCCACAGCTGATCACAGTGAACCCCTCAGCTGACTGCTACCAATCCAGTCTGGTCCCATCAGTCATTTGGAACACATCTGCTAATAAAATTAATTCACGAAAACCTAAAAACAACTCATGGTGCAGACCTGTAATCCCAGCTACTTTGGAGGCTGAGGCAGAAAGATCACAAGTTCAAAGCCTGCCTGGAAAGCTTAGTGAGATCCTGTCTCAAAATAAAATAGAACTCAGTAACAAAGGACTGGTCTGGCATGGACAACGCTGTGTATTCAGTCTCTAGCACCAGGAAAGGAAAGTCAGCGTGGCTGCCATGCCAGAGGATGCATGGTCCCTGCCGATGGGCAGGGTGACATGCCTAATCCATCCATGTGCTCTGCTGCCTCCTCTGTAAAATAGGAGTGTCAGCCCAGCAGACAGCTGAGGGCCTCCTGAGGATGGCCTGCACACTACCAGCATTGTTTATATATTCGGGAAAAATCCACCGGGGTCACACGTAGTTAGATGGCAGCTAAGATATCCCCCACCCAGCCCTCTCTTATCTGACAAAACACCAGCAGGTAAAAGGTGAAGGCCACCAAGCTTGATGACCTGAATTCAATCCCCTGGACTCACATGGCAGAGAGAGAGAACCAACTCCCACAGCTTGTCCTCTGACGTCCATATACAGGCGCCATGGTGTCCCCCCCACAACATGCACATAAAATAAACAAAAATGTAGTAAGAACTTTTTTTTATGTGTATGAATGTATTGTCTGCATGTAGGTTTGTGTGCCCGTGTCGTGCAATGCCGCAGAGGTCAGAAGAGGGTGTTGGATTCCCCTGGACCCGCTCACCTGCCATGTGGGTGCTGGGGATCGAACCCGGGTCCTCTGCAAGAGCAGTTGGCGCTCTTAACCACTAGGCCATCTCTCCAGCCCCCAGTAATAAGAACTTGTGTGTGTGTGTGTGTGTTCGAGACAGGGTCTCCCTATAGCCCCAGCTGTCCTGGAACTCACTCTGTAGACCAGGCTGGCCTTGAACTCACAAAGATCTTCCTGCCTCTGCCTCCCAAGTGCTAGGATTAAAGGTGTGCGCCACCACACCCAGCTAAGAACTTTTAAAAAAGAAACAAACTGGAGCTGGAGAGATGGCCTATCGGTTAAGAGCACCAACTGCTCTTGCAGAGGACCCGGGTTCGATCCCCAGCACCCACATGGCGGCTAAGAACCGTCTGTAACTCCAATTCCAGGAAAACTCCAGTTCCAGGGGAATCCGAGACCCTCTTCTGACCTCTACAGCATTGCATGACATGAGTGCACAAACCTACAAGCAGACAGTACACTCATACACATACAAAAATTAAAAAAAAATTAAATTAAAAAAGAAATAAACTGGTGCCAGGCGTGGTGGCACATGCCTTTCATCCTAGCACTTGGGAGGCAGAGGCAGGCAGATCTTTGTGAGTTCAAGGCCAGCCTGGTCTACAGAGTGAGTTCCAGGACAACTGGGGCTACAGGGAGACCCTGTCTCAAAAAGATGAAGAAAAAAAAAAGTAAGAAAGAAACTGGGCGTAGTGGCACACACCTTTAATCCTAGCACTTGGAGGCAGAGGCAGGAGGATCTCTGAGTTCAAGGCCAGCCTGATCTACAGAGTGAGTTCCAGGACAGCCAAAGATACAGGGAGACCCTGTGTCAAAAAGACAACAACAACAACAACAACAACAAAAGAAATTTGGGGCTAGAGAGATGGCTCAGTGGTTAGCAGCACTGGTTGTTTTTTTTTTTTTTAATTTTTTTTTTTATTAATTTTATTTATTTATGTATGTGTATGAATGTACTGTCTGCATGCAAGTCTGTGCACCCGTGTCGTGCAATGCCGCGGAGGTCAGAAGAGGTTCTCGGATTCCCCTGGAACTGGAGTTTTCCTGGAATTGGAGTTTCAGACAGCTCTCAGCCGCCATGTGGGTGCTGGGGATCGAACCCGGGTCCTCTGTAAGAGCGGTCGGCGCTCTTAACCGCTAGGCCATCTCTCCAGCCCCAGCACTGGTTGTTTTTACAGAAGACATGGGTTCAAATCCCAGCACCCACATGGCAGCTAACAACTGTCTGTAACTCCATTTCCAGGGAATCTAACATCCTCTTCTGTCCTCCTCAGGCATTGCACGACATAGGTGCACTTACACACAGACAAAACACTCATACACATAAAATAAAAATAAAGGAAAGAAAAATGTTTAAAAAAAAAAAGAAACAAACTGCCCTATCCTCTCATGGAAACTTTAACTCCAGAATTCATCTGTGAAGCTAGTGGCAGACAAGTACATGCATTTCGTGGAGCCTTGGACTGGTGGCTGGGGGTTACACATGTCCCAGCTTGGGGATCCACCTCCAGAAATGTAACTAACTAGTCAAGACGGCAAGCCATCGAGAAACCTAAGTCCGATTTCTGCGACAGAATGTAGACTCTTCATTTTGAGATGCATTGCTGGAAAATAAGTTTAATGTTTAAATCTGTGCACACCTAGCACAAGTTTGGCCAATTCCCATCCCTCACCTTCTGTATGCTCTGCCTCCCCCTTTCATTACCGCCCTTCTCTCTGCCTTGTTGCCTGGCCCCTGAGTGATTTACTTCCTTGCTAGTTGGTCTCGATGGTGGTAAAAGATGGAGAGCCGGAGACCAGGTCTGCCTCTCTGCAAACATAACTTCTCTGGCTGTGGGAGAGGCGGGGAGTGCGTGGAGGGCAAACATAGCCAGGAATGAACACACAGCACACAGGCCTGCGCCCTCCCCACACCGTGTACACAAACTAGCAGCTACGGAGGAAAACGAGCACAGGATGGCCCTCCAGAAGACTGTGGTCCCTGTTCATGAGGTCAGCTATCAGGCGGACGATCCAGGCAGATGGCTCGGAACCAGAATTACGAGGGTCTGTCCTCTCCAAACTGGAGGGTGAACTCCTCAGCTTTCTTCCTGAACACTTCCGGCTTATTGGTCAGCAGATCTGCGAGCTCCAACCTGGCGGGCTCCTCCAGATTTGGTCTGTTCACCAGCATGTTGAGGGCTTCCAAGACTGGGGAGAGAGGACAGAGTAGGAGATCAGGGCTGGGGGGGGGGGGCTTCAAGGAGGCCAAGAGGATTCCATTTCTTAGGATGGCTCCAGAGCCGAATCACTGTCTTGGTGAGTAACAGCGAAAACCTCAGATCCTTAGATCAGGGATTCTCCCTCCCTCCTTCCGGTCTTCTTTCTCCATTTTATACAAGGTTTTGCTATGTACTCCAGGTGGCCGGAAAATCCTAGTTCCTCTACCTTCACCTCCCAAGCGCTGGAATCAGAGGCATGGACCACCCAAAGCCAAAGTGCTCAAACAACTATGTGCTATGGCTTCAGAGAAGCTTGTCATAGGATCAGTACCATTCCAGGGACCTGCTCTCACTTTCAAAGAATCACTGTGAAGCCCGGTGGGCGTGGAGGCAGAAGCATGTGGATACTTTGAGTAATGCAGGCCAGCCTGGTGCTCAGATAGTTCCGGAACAGCTGGCGACTAGGAGGACCCTGTCCTTGAAAGAACCAAAAAGAAGAGAGAGAGAGAGAGAATCACTCTGGTTTTCAGTATATATCAATTTCAAAGAAACGTGTATTTGTACTGAAAACACTGTCCCATGGCTTTTTTTTTTTTTTTTTTTATTAATTTTATTTATTTCTGTATTTTTTTTTTTTTTTTTTTTTTTTATTTACTTTTTATTGTGCACCCGTGTCGTGCAACGCCGCGGAGGTCAGAAGAGGGTATCGGATTCCCCTGGAACTGGAGTTCTCCTGGAATTGGAGTTTCAGACGGTTCTTAGCCGCCATGTGGGTGCTGGGGATCGAACCGGCGTCCTCTGTAAGAGCGGTCGGCGCTCTTAACCGCTAGGCTATCTCTCCAGCCCCTGTCCCATGGCTTTTAACCCCAGCTGCCTTTGGGAGCCCTCAGTCCCCTCGGGCAGCTCCACTAACATTCACTGGAGAGGGCACCACAGACCAGCACTCATCCAAGGACCAGGCCTTGCTCTGCCCGCACCCCCAGCTCCCAGGATTTCTGTTTCCCTGGGTTAAGAATCCTCATCAGGTCCAGACAAGGTTGGCCCATGGATTGAGCAGAAAAGATTTCACTGTCCAACACTGGCCACTACTACCTACATGTTATTTAAATTTAAATGAAATAAAATTCAATACAATCAAGATTCACTTGCAAACCAGTCACGGCAGCCTTTAGTCCCAGACGGTAAGGGCAGACAGATTTCTGTGAGTCCAAAACCAGCCTGGTCTATATAGCAACTTCCATGCCAGTTAGGAATCAGGAGGACTGTCTCAAAATGACAACCACCCCAAAAGAATTCAATTGCATCAAGCACATATGGACTAATTTGCTGGCCAGTAGACATAGGTCACAGTCCCAACACCAGAGAAAGTTCTGCTGGATGACAATATTAGAATCAGGTATACCCAAAATGTGGCCATATGCAACTGAGTAGCTATAAATGTGGCCCACCACAAGGTCATAAACCTATTTAAAACCCATTTTTGCACATGTTTTGGTATGTAACTCAACTGTGCAGTTCCTTAACGTGGACTTTGCAGATGGCATTGTATTGCAGTGTCAGAGGTTAGACAAACCTGCTAGATTCAGCCAAGTTCTGCTGTAGGACCTTGGACAACCACTCCCCATTTCCTGGACCTGTGTCTCTGTTTACTTAATGGGGCATGTGTGCTTGTGTGAGCTTATGTGCACTGTGTGTCCAAAGGAGCCCCTGGAGACCAGAAGAAGGCTCTGGATCTTCTGGAACTGGAGTTACAGACAGTTGTGAGCTGCATATATGTGCTGGGAATTGTACTATCTCCTGGGATGAAACGACGGGCCTCTTATTCCAGGCCCTTCCTTCTGCACCCAGGTTGCCTCTCTCTCCCATGAACTTTGAGCAAGTTTCTCAGTCCCACCAGGGGTAGGAAACAGAAGCAGGACACAGCATCTCTCCACCCAACAGGAGGTTTACCTCAGGATCACTTTTTTTTTTTTTTTTTTTGTAGAGATAGTCTCCCTATAGCTCTAGTCTGGCCTTAATCTCACAGAGATCCATCCACATGCCTCTGCCTCCCAAGTGCTTGGATTAAAGACGTATACCACCATGCCTGGCAGACTCACCTTTTAAAATTATTATTACATTTATTTTATGCGTATGAGAGTAGTACCTATGTGTGCGTAAGTGCAACCCGAGTTGTGCAATGCCTGCAGAGATCAAACAAGGGTGTCCAAGATCTTAGAACTGGAGTTGCAGTTGTTAGCTGTCATGTAGGTGCTAGGAATCGAACCCAGGTCCTCTGCAAGAGCAGCCAGTGCTCTTAACCACTTAGCTGTCTCTCCAACCCCCATGGGACTAAAGGCATGCACCATCACACCTGGCCTCAGACTCACTTTTTTAAAAAATTATTTTTATGTGTATAGATGTCTCGGTTGTGGGTGTCAGAGAGGGTGGGAAGAAGGCAGGGAGGGAGGGAGGGCAGGAAGAACCACCGATCTCCATGTGTGCCTGGTGATAAGAGGCCAGAAATGAGTGTCTGATCCCCTGAACTAGTTAAAGATGGTTGTGAACCTAGTAGCCAGTATGCTGAGAATTACGCATGCGCAGAGCTTGTCCCTCATCAACCTAACCTGCCCTAGGCAGGCCAGACCATACAAGCAGCCAAGTTGCAGACCTGGGCCAATCACAAGGCAACACAACACTGCACTAAGAGGAGAGTGGGAATGTGAACAGTACATAAACCCTAACCTTGCCCCCAATAAACAAATCCGTGGCGGCTCACCCTCTGTCTGCATTGATCCGATTCCCAGGGTCTGTGTCTTGACTCTGCACCTCTCACCCCCTTTCCTTCACAGTTGGACCACGAAATTCCCCAGCAGGCCTGGGGGAATGTCTACAGTGAACTGCTATGCAAGTACTAGGAACTAAACCCAGGTCCTCTGCAAGAGCAGCCAGTGCTCTGAACCACTGAGCCACCCCTCCAGCACCTCAATCTTTTTTAAAGATTTACTTTTATTAATGTGTGTGTGCACACATGCATGCATCCACAAAGGACAAAAGGGAGCATCAGATCACCTGCAGCTGGTGTTACAGGCAGTTGTGAGCCACTAGACTTGGTTGCTAAGAATCAAACTTGGGCCCTCTGGAAAAGCAGTAAGTGCTCTTAACTGAGGAGCCATCTCTCCAGCTGCCTATTTATTTAATTTTGACACAGGCCCAGGCTGACCTCAAACTTGTTATGTAATAGATGAGTTGCCCTTTTAAATTTAAATTTAATTTTAGTGTTGTGTCCATGTATAAGTGAGTGCCACAGTGTATTCATGGGGGGTCAGAGGGCAATTTTTAGGGGTTGGTTCTCTCCACCATTGGATCTAGGGACTGAACTCAGGACACTGGGCTTGCTAGGCAAGCACTTTGACCTGCTGAGTCATCCCTCCATCCCTGGAGGTGACCTTGAACTTTTGATCCTCCTCCTCCTACCTCCCAAGTGCTGGGATCACAGATGAACACTACCATGCCCACTAATATGGAGGTGGAGACCAAACCCAGGGCCTAGTGTGTGTGCAAGCCAAGCACTCCTACAGACTGAGGTACATGCTCAGCCCTCTCTCATCTCTTTTAGGCCACCAGACTCCCCAATACTGTAGCCCCCACCACCTGCCCCCGACTGTCCTCTGGGCAAGGCCCAGGCCCACCTTGGTAGGTTTTGGTGTGAGGCTTCCAGTTCACATTGCTGATGAGGGGCAGGCACACCTGCCCGTCCTCACCCACATTGGGGTGGTAGATCTTGGTGGTGAATTTCAAGGTTGGGGGCCTCAATGGATACTCCCTGGGGAAATCAATGCGCAGATTGAAGGCCTTGAGGTGGTAGGGGGGTTGGTCCTGTATAGAGAAGAGTAGTTAGGCTCTGTCATTCAGGCACAGATCCCCCAAGTTCTCCTTCTTCTGAGGCTGTTGATCTGGCTTTCCCTCCCTTCCTCCATCCCAGAGTTCCAGGGGTCCTCCCTCCATTCCCAGGAAGATAAAAGCATCTGACAACTGACCCAAGTATTAAAAGAATGGCAGGGGCTGGAGAGATGGCCTAGCAGATAAGAGCACCGACTGCTCTTGCAGAGGACCTGGGTTCGATCCCCAGCACCCACATGGCATCTGAGAACCGTCTGTAACTCCAATTCCAGGAGAACTCCAGTTCCAGAGGAATCCGAGACCCTCTTCTAACCACTGCGGCATTGCACGACACGGGTGCACAAACCTACATGCAGAAAGTTCGCTCATACACATACAAAAATAAATAAAAATTAAAAAAAAAAAAAAAAGAAGGGCAGAGTTACACAAGAGCACTGGCCTGGCAGTCAGAAAAATCTGACCCTGGGTTTGCTATCTAGACAAGAATGACCCATCTTCTACCTCTGTACCTCAGTCTCCTTACTTGAGTAAGTGGTACAGAAACCCATGGTCACGGAGACAGCACTGCTTATTTTCATTTTTATTATTTGGTCTTTTTGAGACAGGGTCTCCCTTTAGTCCCGGCTGGCCTGGTGCTCTACTAGGCTGGCCTTGAACTCACAGAAATCCACCTGGCACTGCCTGCCGAGTGCTAGGATTAAAGGGCATGCGCCACCACGCCCGGCTATTTATTATTTTGTATGCGTATGAATGTGCTGTCTGCATGCAGGTTGGTGCACCCATGTCATGCAATGCCATGGAGGTCAGAAGAGGGCGTAGGATTCCCCTAAAACTGGAGTTAAAAACGGTTCTTAGCCGCCATGTGGGTGCTGGGAATCAACCTGGGTCTTCTGCAAGAGCAGTCGGTGCTCTTTTAACTACTGAGCCATCTCTCCAGCCCCAAGACAGCCCTGGTTAAACTCGGGGGGGGGGTCCCCAAAACCGACAGGAATGTGAGAAAGATTTGTAGAAAAAAGGTAGATAGTGGGAGAAAAATGAGAAAAGACAGGATATGTGGCCGACCTATATCTATCATATACAGGCGTGAAACCGTCAAGTTTAATAAAAAATGGTGGGTGGGCCAGCGACATGGCTCAAGTGGTTAACAGCAGTTGCTGTTCTTGAGGAGGACCCAGGTTCAATTCCCAGCACATATATGCAGCTCACAACTGTCTGAAACTCCAGTTCCAGAAGATCCAATGCCTTCTTCTGGCCTCCAAAGGCTCCTTTGGACACACAGTGCACATAAGCTCACACAAGCACGCATGCATACAAGTAAAAATAAATAAACAAATAAATAAAAATAAGGGGCTGGAGAGATAGCTCAGCAGTTAAGAGCACCGACTGCTCTTGCAGAGGACCTGGGTTCGATTCCCAGCACCCACATGGCGGCCAAGAACCATTTTTAACTCCAGTTCAAGGGGAATCTGATGCCCTTTTCTGACCTCTGCAGCATTACACGACACAGGTGCACCAACCTACATGCAGACAGTACACTCATACACATAAAAAAATGATGAATTAATTTTAAAAAATAAGTAAATTTTGTAATGGTACAAATTCTATGGAAAACATTAGAGCTGTTCCTCTAAAAGTTAAAATATAATCCACTAATTCCACTTTGGAATACATTCCTTGAAGGATTAAAAGTCAACACAAACAGGCATTTGTACACCCAAGTTCACAGCAACATTATTCACAATACCAAGAGCGTGGAGGTAGACCAAAGGTCCACTGATGAGTGGACATGAATGTACAAAGGAACATTATTTAGCTTTAAAAGGGAATAAAATTCTAAGACATGCTACAGCATTGTTGAACCTGAATACACCATGTGAAGTGAAATAAGCCAAAGAAAATGACAGCCATTGTACTGATGGCACTTGAGTGCGATACCTAGAGTGGTCAAATCCTAGAACTAGGGGCTGGAGAGAAGATTCAGTGCTTAGGAGTGCTGGCTGCTTTTGCAGAAGATGTGGGTTTGAGTCCCAGCGCCCACATGGCAGCTAACAACTGTCCTTCACTCCTCTTCCAGGGGATTTAACATCCTCTTCTGTCTTCTGTGGGCACTTCATGACACAAGTGCACTTCATAGATGCATGCACACTCATATACATAAAAATAAAAATAGGGGGCTGGAGAGATGGCCTAGCGGTTAAGAGCGCCGATCGCTCTTACAGAGGACCCGGGTTTGATCCCCAGCACCCACATGGCGGCCGAGAACTGTCTGAAACTCCAATTCCAGGAGAACTCCAGTTCCAGGGTAATCTGACACCCTCTTCTGACCTCCGCGGCATTGCACGACACGGGTGCACAAACTTGCATGCAGACAGTACATTCATACACATACAGAAATAAATAAAAAAAATAAGGCGTGGTGGTGCACTCCTTTAATCCTAGCACTTGGGAGGCAGAGGCAGGTGGATCTTTGTGAGTTCAAGGCCAGCCTGGTCTACAATGTGAGTCCCAGGACAGCTGGGGCTACAGGGAGACCCTGTCTTGAAAAGACCAAAATAAATAAATAAATAAATGAAATCCTAGAACTAGAAGACAGAAAAGTGGTTATCAAGTGCTATAGGAATGGGGAGATAGGGGCTGGAGAGATGGCCTAGGGGTTAAGAGCACCTACTGCTCTTGCAGAGGACCCGGGTTCGATCCTCAGCACCCACATGATGGCTGAGAACCATCTTTTACGCCAGTTCCAGGGGAATCTGACGCCCTCTTCTGACCTCCACGGCATTGCATGACATGGGTGCACCAACCTACATGCAGACAGTACACTCATACACATAAAAAAGAAATTAAGGGGCTGGAGAGATGGCCTAGCGGTTAAGAGCGCCAACCGCTCTTGCAGAGGACCCAGGTTCGATCCCCAGCACCCACATGGCAGCAGAGAACCGTCTGAAACTCCAATTCCAGGAGAACTCCAGCTCCAGGGGAATCCGACACCCTCTTCTGACCTCCGCGGCATTGCACGACACGGGTGCACCAACTACATGCAAACAGTACACTCACACACATAAAAAAAACTATAAAAATAAATAAAAAATAAAAATAAAGGCTGGGCGTGGTGGTGCACTCCTTTAATCCTAGCACTTGGGAGGCAGAGGCAGGTGGATCTTTGTGAGTTCAAGGCCAGCCTGGTCTACAATGTGAGTCCCAGGACAGCTGGGGCTACAGGGAGACCCTGTCTTGAAAAGACCAAAATAAATAAATAAATAAATAAATAAATAAATAAATAAATGAAATCCTAGAACTAGAAGACAGAAAAGTGGTTATCAAGTGCTATAGGAATGGGGAGATAGGGGCTGGAGAGATGGCCTAGCGGTTAAGAGCGCCGATCGCTCTTACAGAGGACCCGGGTTTGATCCCCAGCACCCACATGGCGGCCGAGAACTGTCTGAAACTCCAATTCCAGGAGAACTCCAGTTCCAGGGTAATCTGACACCCTCTTCTGACCTCCGCGGCATTGCACGACACGGGTGCACAAACTTGCATGCAGACAGTACATTCATACACATACAGAAATAAATAAAAAAAATAAAAAAAATAAAAAAATAAAAATAGGAGCTGGAGAGATGGCTCAGCGGTTAAGAGCGCTGACTGCTCTTGCAGAGGACCCGGGTTTGATTCCCAGCACCCACATGGCGGCTAAGAACCGTCTTTAACTCCAGTTCCAGGAGAATCGATGCCCTCTTCTGACCTCCATGGCATTGCACGACACGGGTGCACCAACTACATGCAAACAGTACACTCACACACATAAAAAAAACTATAAAAATAAATAAAAAATAAAAATAAAGGCTGGGCGTGGTGGTGCACTCCTTTAATCCTAGCACTTGGGAGGCAGAGGCAGGTGGATCTTTGTGAGTTCAAGGCCAGCCTGGTCTACAATGTGAGTCCCAGGACAGCTGGGGCTACAGGGAGACCCTGTCTTGAAAAGACCAAAATAAATAAATAAATAAATAAATAAATAAATAAATAAATGAAATCCTAGAACTAGAAGACAGAAAAGTGGTTATCAAGTGCTATAGGAATGGGGAGATAGGGGCTGGAGAGATGGCCTAGGGGTTAAGAGCACCTACTGCTCTTGCAGAGGACCCGGGTTCGATCCTCAGCACCCACATGATGGCTGAGAACCATCTTTTACGCCAGTTCCAGGGGAATCTGACGCCCTCTTCTGACCTCCACGGCATTGCATGACATGGGTGCACCAACCTACATGCAGACAGTACACTCATACACATAAAAAAGAAATTAAGGGGCTGGAGAGATGGCCTAGCGGTTAAGAGCGCCAACCGCTCTTGCAGAGGACCCAGGTTCGATCCCCAGCACCCACATGGCAGCAGAGAACCGTCTGAAACTCCAATTCCAGGAGAACTCCAGCTCCAGGGGAATCCGACGCCCACTTCTGACCTCCGCGGCATTGCACGACACGGGTGCACAGACTTGCATGCAGACAGTACATTGATACACATACAGAAATAAATAAATTAATAAAAAAACATATTAAAAAAAGAAATTAAAAAATTTTTTAAAAAAGGAATGGAGAAATAGCAAACGGGGGCAGAGTTTCAAGTAGAGTATGTATGCAGAGTCTTCATCATGGATAACTGTGGGGAGTTAATTCCTGAGTAAAAAAAAAAGGGATGGAGGGGAGAACTGCACAATGTACTTAATGCCACTGAATTTTATATATATATATANATGCATATTTAAGTGGAAAAGATGAAGAGAATAAGCAAATTTCAAGGATAAATAGAAATTTTCATACTATGAACAGAAAATTCAAGGCATAGTAGATAGTACATTACTGGATTATATATATATATATATTGGTCTTTTTAAGACAGGGTCTCCCTGTAGCCCCAGCTGTTCTGGAACTCACTCTGTAGACCAGGCTAGCCTTGAACTCACAAAGATCTGCCTGCCTCTGCCTCCCGAGTGCTAGGATCAGAGGCGTGCGCCACCACACCCGGCCTCCACTGAATTATCTTTAACGATGGTAAACTTCATTACCATGATGAAAAAGTCAACAATGAGCTGGGCACCTATAATCCTAGCATTGGAAGGGTCAGGCAGGAGGGCTGTTGGGAGTTCCAGGGGAGGGGAAGAAAGAACGGAAAGGAGAGGAGGGGAGGAGAGCTCCAGGACTTGGATGACCGCAGCGCAGAGCTCAGGGTTTTCAGATGATCCCAAGTCCTTTCAGAGCTTTCATTAATGAAGAGACAGGACAAAAACCAGAACTACATCAGTAGTTAAGTGGAGTCTCAGTGTTCTGTTCTGTCTTCCAGGGGCAATGGAATGGAACCCATGGCTCCACACGTCTGCTGGGCATATGCTCTAACCCTGAGCCTCATCTCCAGCCCAGAGTTGAAGTTGTGACTGAGCCACATCTCCTCAACTGATGGCAGAATGGAAACTGTGTTTGGACGTGTGGCGATTAGACAGGGAGCAACTCCTGGGCAGATAGAGAAAATGCCCGGTTTTCACAGTCAGCAAACACAAAAGGCTGGGCCTGTGGTACCAAGGCAGGAGCTTCAGGGCAGGACAGGGTGTCCACTTGATCTGTCCACGTGATCTGTCCACATGATCTGTCCACTGGCTTCTTTTTGATGAGCCCCAAGGTCTTTACAGTGGATGGCGGCTGTAGACAGGCTCTGGGCCTGCTCCTGCTCCGCCCCGAGTCACTGTGTGACAACTGAGCTCCTTCAAGACTCCTTGTTTATCTGTAAAGAAGGTGGGCCAGGCCAGGGAGTCCATAAGAAGGTGGGCCAAGCCAGGGAGTCCATACCGCCCTTGGCTGACACAGTGCTCCTGGCTTCCGGGTTCTGGATCAAATACAGATTTTATTTTATTTTATTTTATTTTATTTTATTTATTTATTTTTGGTCTTTTTGAGACAGAGCCTCCCTGTAGCCCCAGCTGTTCTGGAACTTGCTCTGTAGACCAGGCTGGCCTTGAACTCACAGAGATCCACCTGCCTCAGCCTCCCAAGTGCTGCATGTATGTTGGTGCACCCCTGTCATGCAATGCTGTGGAGGTCAGAAAAGGGTGTTGGATTACCCTGGAACTGGAGTTAAAGAGGGTTCTCAGCTGCTATGTGGGTGCTGGAGATTGAACCTGGGTCCTTTGCAAGAGCAGTCAGTGCTCTTAACAACTAGGCCATCTCTCCAGCCCATTTATTTATTTATTTATTTATTTATTTATTTATTTATTTATTTATATATTTTGGTCTTTTCGAGACAGGGTCTCCCTGTAGCCCCAGCTGTCCTGGAACTCACTCTGTAGACTAGACCTTGAACTCACAAAGATCCACCTGCCTCTGCCTCCCAAGTGCTAGGATTAAAGGCGTACAGCACCATGCCCAGCTATTTATTTATTTTTAATTTTATTTATTTTTTATGTGTATGAATGTACTGTCTGCATGTAGGTTGGTGCACCTATGTTGTGCAATGCTGTGGATGTCAGAAGAGGGCGTCGGATTCCCCTGGAACTGGAGTTAAAGACGGTTCTCAGCCGTCATGTGGGTGCTGGGGATTGAACCCGGGTCCTCTGCAAGAGCAGTTGGCGCTCTTAACCACTAGGCCATCTCTCCAGCCTTGATTTTTTTTAAAACCTAAAAACCATACAATTCAATGTGCTGTTTAAGATTGGAGATTCTGGGGCTAGAGATGTAGCTCAGTGGCAAAATGCATGCTTAGCATGGTGAGGCCCTGGATGCGAATCCCAGCCTGACAGACAAAACAAAAAGAGAAAAACTGGAGGCTAAGGCAGGAGAATTGCTATGAGCTCCAGACTAGCTTGAGTTACAGAATGAGAAAGTACCTCAGAAAAAGGGAGAGTGGCTGAGATGGTGATAGCTCGGTCAATGAAGTGCTTGCCTTGCAAGCCTGCGTACCTCAATTCAACCACCCAGAATCCACCTGAACAAAAGTGGATGGCAAGACCTTTTAATCCCGATGACACTGAAGAGGCAGAGGCGGGGTGGGTGGAAGGATCCCTGGGGTCCGGCTGGCCACCCCACCTCACCTGCTTGGCAAGTCCCAGGCCAATGAGAGACCCTGTCTCAAAAATCAGGTGGGCAGCATCCAAGGAACAACAGCTGAGACTCTCCTCTCACCTCTACACACACACACACACACAAACACACACACACACACGTGCGCGCGGGTGCAATCACACACATATACACGCACACCTGCACACATGCAATCACATACACACACATACCTGCACACACACAGACGCACACATGCAATCACATACACACACATACCTGCACACACACACATGCACACCTGCACACACGCAATCACATACACACATACCTGCACACACACAGAGACGCACACATGCAATCACATACATATACACGCATACCTGCACACACGTGAGGAAGGGAGAAGATCAGAGAAGAGATGAGGGAAGAGAATGGGGGAGAAGAATGGCGGGAATTCTGCAGCCACGTGAACTCCTGCCCTGCCTCCTTCCTCCTCTGGCACTTGGACCCAGGGTGTCGTCACTCCAAGCCTAGTCCGTGGATTGCTTCAACTTGGTGGCTGGAGGGCTTTGACAGTGCCTGAAATGTTGACCTAGCTCAAGCCTTTCTCCATTTTTCTAGACTATAGATCAGTCAAAAGAGGTGATGTGAGCTCCACCACTGCAAGGTCAACAAGTCCAGATTCTAAACTCATCTGTTCCAAGAGCTTTGATTAACAAAGGTCTTATAACTTCCTCCTCTTCCTCCTCCTCTTCCTCCTCCTCCTCTTCCTCTGTGTTATTTGTCAAGCTAGATCATGGGAAGTTTTCAGTATTTTTTATATTTTTACTGTCTCAAAAAGCAAGGTGGCTGGATGTTGCGGCATTCACCTTTAATCCCAGCATTCAGGAGGCAAGGGGGAGGGGGTGTCTCTCTGAGATTAAGGCCAATCTGGTCTATATAGCAAATTCTAGGCCACCTAGGGTTATAAGGAGACACTGTACCAGAAAGAAACAAAAAACAAACAAATAAAAAAACAGGCCAGGTATGGTGACACACGTAATACCAGCACTCAGGCAAATCCCTGTGAGTTTGAGTTCAAGGCCAGACTGGTCTACAAAGCTAGTTCCAGGCCAGCCAGGGATGCAGGGATAGTGAGATCCTGACTCAAAACAAACAAACAAAAACAAAACAAAAAACCTAACTATAAAAAAACAAAATACAAAACCAACAAGGTAGTCTAATTTTGTCAAAATATATTAGACACCCTTGGTTTTAGAAACATGGTCTCTAATTGGACTGGAATTCACCAAGTAGGCCAGGCTGGCCAGTGAGCCCAGGGATCTAGCTGTCTCCACCTCCCCAGCTCTGGGATTAAATCACATACCACGGAGCCCTGCTTTTTATGTAGCTGCTGAAGATCAAACTCAGGTCCTCACGTCTACCAGGCAAGTGCTACCAAGTGAGCCCCTTCTCGGGCCTGCTTTCTGCTTCTTGGTGCTGTTTCTCTACTGAACCCTCTTTGGTGGGCTTGGTAGCTGCTAGTTTGAGGAAATGGTTTCCTACTAGATCCACAGATCTACCGGTGTCTTCATAAATCCATGTGGATCTCAGAAGCAATTGGTCCAGAGACAGAGACCCCCATAGCCGCCACAACCTCCAGAAAGAGACCCCAAGATAGAGGAGATGTCTCCTGGTCCTGCCCTCCCTGTCCATGCCACTGGCAAAAGTCACCCCAATCCAAAGCCATGGCCCCCACAGACACTCACCGGCAGGAGGAGTGCATGCCACACCAGCACGTTGGCGTCATCACTGGACAGGTGCCTCAGGTAGCGGGGAGGCTGCTTCAGAAGGTCTTCAAACTCCTATGAGGTATACAACAATGGACCAAGTGCTGGAGATCGAAGCCCCTTCCCCTGCCTGTCCTGAAGCAAGCTGAACACCCACCTTGTAAAAGAGCACCTAGCAGGTATGAGATGAGCTTCTGACAAAGATATTCTCCAACCCTTCCGGCTCCACCAAACCATGCCTGGAGCAAGGGACTGATTCAGGCTGCCCACCATACAAGGTAACAAGCAGAGGAGGGACGACTCACCTTCCCAGAAATGCGTCCCAATCCCCTGACATCCGTGAATTCTTCCAAGAGCAATTTACTAAGCATCCTCTGATGACCCTTGACTAAGACATAACCCAGACTGCAAGAACTTCTTTAAAGAAATGGAGGAAAGCTGGGCCTGGTGGCACACGCCTTTAATCCTAGCACTCGGGAGGCAGAGGCAGGCAGATCTTTGTGAGTTCAAGGCCAGCCTGGTCTACAGAGTGACTTTCAGGACAGCTGGGGTTATAGGGAGACCCTGTCTCAAAAAGACCAAAAAAAGAAAGAAAGAAATGGAGGAAAGATGAATGCAGAGTGTGAACAGTGTGGGTGGACACAGAAGGACAGCACGGGGAAGTAAGCAAGCGTCCCCCAGGTTGTATGTGGTGATATGGACCAAGTGGAGTAGGGCAGGAGAGCAGAGAAAATTCCAGGGCACCAGGCCCAGACAGGACATGCGCATACAGGTGTCCCATACAACATTAATATCACTGCAGGAAAAGGGTTAATTTTTTTGGAAAAATTAAGCTAAACAAGTGTTCTAGTTTCTCTTCAATTGCTGCAACAAAACACCCTGACCAACACCAACTTGGGGAGGAAAGGCTCATATCTTTGGCTATCTCCTGGGTCACAGTTCATCACTCAGGGAGCCCAACCTAGGAGCTCAGGGCAGGAACCTGGAGGCAGGAGCTCAAGCACAGCCTATGGAGGAGTGCTGCTTATTGGCTTGTTCCCCTGGCCCATGCCCAGCCTGCTTTCTTATACCGTACATAACAAACTACCTGGCGTGGCACCACCCATAGTGGGCTGGGCCCTCCCACATAACTCAACAATCAAGACAATACTCCACAGATGTGGCCACAGGCCAGTCCAATGGAGCCAATTCCCCAATTGAGACTCCCTCAACCCAGCTGTGTCAAGTTGACACTAAAACTACTCAGCACAAGTTTCCTAAGCACAGGACTTCCAGAGGTTTGGGGTTAGGTTTGGTGATTGTAGTACTGGGATTGGAACTTAGGCCTTTGAGCTTAACTAGGTAGTATCCTACGGCTGAGCCACACCCCCAGAATCATTACTGTACTACAGTGCATGTGACCAGAGGACCACACCCATCTTGGGATCCAGCCTATGAGACTAAATCTTCTCTCTCTTTTTTGAGACAAGGTCTCCCTCTAGCCCCATCTGGCCTGGAACTTGCTCTGTAGACCAGGCTGGCCTTGAACTCACAAAGAACCGCCTGCCTCTGCCTCCCAAGTGCTGGGATTAAAGGCGTGTGCCACCACACCTGACAAAATCTTCTCATTTTAAGCAAGGAGGGGATGAAAAATATTCATAGGCATCTCAGTCCTGAGTATGTGGTTTTCATCCAGTGATACTTTACCCATCAAGGGACATATGCCAATATCTAAAAACATTTTTCATTGCCACAAACGGGGTGAGTGCTACTGTAATTTAGTAGGTAGGGTCCAGAAATAGTGACAAAACACCTCACACAGAACTATCTCAGGCCAGGGAAATGGTTGCATGGGTAAGGGCCCTTGCCACCAAGCCTGACAACCTGTGTTCAATCCTTGAAACCCACATGGTAGAGAAAACCAATTCCTGCAGGCTGACCTCTGACCTCCATATGCCCACCGTGGCACACACAGACCCCCACACGTACATACATATGAAATAATTAATATAGAATAAAAACTGTTTTTGAAAGAGTTAGCTCACCCCACCACAGAGATACATGCACGGCCATGTTTATTTCAGCTCTCTTCACAATAGCAAGGAGCTGGAACCAACCCAAATGCCCCTCAACTGATGAGTGGATAGAGAAAATGTGGTACATCTACACAATGGAGTTCTATGCAGCAGTAAAGAAAGATGACATCATGAGCTTTGCAGGAAAATGGCTGGAGCTAGA
>VZQC01008059.1:2822363-2837094 GCA_009823505.1 Rhizomys pruinosus | reverse complement strand
TTGGTCTTTTTTCGAGACAGGGTCTCCCTGTAGCCCCAGCTGTCCTGGAACTCACTCTGTAGACCAGGCTGGCCTTGAACTCACAAAGATCCGCCTGCCTCTGCCTCCCAAGTGCTAGGATTAAAGGTGTGCACCACAACGCCCGGCTACAGTAATAATAATTTTTAAAAAGGAATGTTGCCTTATTAGGCCAGTTTAGAGACCTGTGGGTGGACTTTAGGGTGGGTGGTCACTTTGTAATCTAGAATTAGGTGTTATCTGCATCCAGCTATTTTCGAGGATTTTTCACAAGCACAGGCTTCTGGCCGGAAAAGAAGGGCTGGGGACCTTCTGACCTGGGCCATCTTGTCTTTTTTTTGTCCAGAGCCTTCTGGCCTAACAATGATTCCATTGAAGAACTTTGTATAGGTTGGAGAATTTGGAAAGGTGGTGAATGGCAAATTCCGGAAACAGTGACAAATTCACATTGTTGTTGAAACTTGGTAGTGCAATTCCATCAGTAAATAATACTCACAAATTATAGTAGACATATAGAACTTCAAATTTACATTCTAAAATACAATTACACCGGGCATGGTGGCACATGCCTTTAATCCTAGCACTTGGGATGCAGAGGCAGGCACATCTTTGTGAGTTCAAAGCCAGCCTGGTCTACAGAGAGAGTTCTAGGACAGCTGGGGCTACAGGGAGACCCTGTCTCAAAAGGACCAAAAAAAAAAATACAATTACATATTTTAAGTTTAAGAATTATATCAGTTTAGTTTGTACAGTATTTTTTTTACCTTCCTAGACTTTATCTCTAAGTTTAATTAGGTGTTGTACAATTTCTTTTAAAAATTTTTTTTTTTATTATTTATCTTTGTATGTGTATGAATGTACTGTCTGCATGCAGGTCTGTGCACCCGTGTCGTGCAATGCCACGGAGGTCAGAAGAGGGTCTCAGATTCCTCTGGAACTGGAGTTCTCCTGGAATTGGAGTTTCAGACGGTTCTCAGCCTCCATGTGGGTGCTGGGGATCAAACCCGGGTCCTCTGCAAGAGCGTCGGTGCTCTTAACCGCTAGGTTATCTCTCCAGTCCCAGGTGTTGTACAATTTCTGTACGGTATAGGCGAAAGCATACTGGTGCTGTAGAAGAGTAAGAAAAAAATAATGCCCGGTGTGGTGGCGCATGCCTTTTATCCTAGCACTTGGGAGGCAGAGGCAGGTGGATCTCTGTGAGTTCAAGGCCAGCCTGGTCTACAGAGTGAGTTCCAGGACAGCCAGAGCTACAGGGAGACCCTGGCTCAAAAAGACCAAAAAAAAAAAAAGGAAAACAGAAAAAAAAGAATGGAAAGTCCCTTGGTCTCTGGGACTGGGAGAGATCCAACATAAAGGCCTAGCTGCCCAGGACCACATGCAGAGTCAAGACCACAGCTGGCCCTCAGGGGAGGTAGGAAGTCTGTTCTAGAGAATCAGCCCTCTAAAACCACAATCTGCAAGTGACAGAGACCTCTCCTGTCCCCAGAATAAGCTCAACACAGAGCCAAAGTCACTGACATCAGCAACCTGGGACCTCAGGGGAAAGGGCCCACAGCCACTTACAGAAAGCTGAGACTGTTGCCCAACACTGGGAATTCCTCCATCCTCGGATCTGCTCCACCATCAGCAGGTCCCGGAGGAATGTGGAACCATGGCTGTCAGTGTGGGAGCACAGTGCTAAGCTCACAGGACAGTACCACACCTCTAGCTCATGGAAGGGGACCACAGCTCCAGGTTCCCAGAAGGAGACCACAGCTCTATCTCACAGGACAGGACCACAGCTCTAGCTCATGGAAGGGGACCACAGCTCCAGGTTCCCAGAAGGAGACCACGGCTCTAGCTCACAGGACAGGACCACAGCTCCTGGCTGACAGGAGGAGACCACGGCTGCAGCTCTCAGGAAGAGATCAAAACTCTAGTTCACAGGAAAGGACCACAGCTCTGGGTTCATAGGCAAGTGGCCTAGAGGTTAAGAGCGCCAACTGCTCTTGCAGAGGACAGGGTTCCGTCCCCAGCACCCACATGGAGGCTGAGAACCATCTTTAACTCCAGTTCCAGGGGAATTTGACACTCTCTTCTGATCTCCGCGGCATTGCACGGCACGGTGCACCAACCTACATGCAGACAGTACATTCATACACATACGAAATAAATAAAAAATAATTAAAAAAAAAAGGAAAATGAGAACCACCTCAGACTAGAAGTCAGAGGGACAGATGACTGCAGCTTCTCTGGGCAGGGGTAGCACAACACAGAACATGCCTTTGCCCTGAAATATTCATATGCTCCTGGCACAGCTGTTCCCCTGGAATTTGGAGCCGTCTCACTCTCCTCTTCCGCATCCCATCTGCATGATATATTTGGGTCTCTCTTACTCTTATCAGCTCCTTAGAGTATAGGAGGCTGGTGCCACCAGCCTGCCTGCATCCTCTACGGGAAGACATACTATAAGGTGGGTATGGAGGAGAAAATGACACTAAAAAGCAAAGCTGGACAATCGGATCTGGGTCCTTGACAGCCAATATCAAAAGACCTTGCCCACTTGGTTAACCGACAGGTATCTATTGAGTTTCTGCTGTGTGTCAGGTGGGGTCAGGACAAGAATCCTGACACTGAGCCAGATCAAAGTGGCCTCATCCACAGCAGAAGTTAGGTGATACCGGTGTGGGGACAATCTGCTTCTTTAACACCCACTCTCAGGGACAGCAAGCAGGAAGCCCTGGGTTCAATCCCCTGGACCACATAGTCCAGGTATGGTGATGCTTACCTGTGGTCCTAGCACTCAGGAGGTAGAGGTAGGAAGATCGAAAATTCAAGGTAAGCCAGGTGTAGTGGCACTCGCCTTTAATCCCAGCACTCAGGAGGCAGAGGCAGGTGGATCTCTGTGAGTTCGAAGCCAGCCTAGTCTACATAGTGAACTCCAGGCCATCTGGGACTACAGGGAGACCCTGTCTCAAAAAGACCAAAAAAAAAAAAAAAATTCAAGATCCTCCTTAGTGGAGGTGAAGGCAGACTGTCTTCGAAAGGACAGCTATAATTGTTAGAAACTTTTTTTGTTTTACTATTTTTACTGAATTTTTGAGAATTCCATACAATGTGTTTTGATCACATTTATACTGTTTAATAACTTTTTTTTTTGTCTCTTTTGAGACAGCATCTCCCTTTAGTCCCAGCTGCCCTGGAGCTCACTATGTAGACCAGGCTGGCCTTGAACTCATAGATATCCGCCTGCCTCTGCCTTCCAAGTGGTGGGATTAAAGGCATGTGCCACCATGCTTGGCCATTTAATGACTATTTTTATTAAATTTTATATTTTAATTTTGTTTTTTATTTGTATGAGTGTTTTTCCTGTATATATGTAACCACACCCCTGCAGGCCATTGAGGCCAGAAGAGGGTGTTTGATCCCCTGGTACTAGAGTTATAGACGGGTATTAGCTACCATGTGGGCGCTGTGAACTGAACTTTTACAAGTGCAGCCTGTGCTTTTAAATGCTGAGCCATCTCTCTAGCCCCCAACAGCTAAAACTCTTGAGTTGTCTTTAACTAGATAAATTGTGTGTGTGTGTGTGTGTGTATGTGTACATATGTGTGCATGTGTGTGGGCACACACACCTGTATGTACACTAAGGAGAGCCAGAGGATGACACTGTGTGTCTTCAGAGGAAGACAACTCATTTTCCACCTTATTTTTTATTTTATTTTGTTTTTTAATTTTTTAATTTTTTAAAATTTATTCTTATATGTGTACGAATGTACTGTCTGCATGTAGGTTTGTGCACCCGTGTCATGCAACGCTGCAGAGGTCAGAAGAGGGCATTGGATTCCCCTGGAACTGGAGTTATAGGTAGTTGTTAGCCACCATGTGGGTTCTGGGAATTGAACCCAGGTCCTTTGCAAGAGCAGTCTCTGCTCTTAAATGCTGAGCCGTCTCTCTAGACCCCCCCCAAAACTTGTTTTTTTTTTTTTTTTCTTTTGGTCTTTTTCAGACAAGGTCTCCATTTAGTCCCAGCTGGCCTGGAGCTCATTATGTAGATCAGGCTGGCCTTGAACGCACAGAGATCTGCCTGCCTCTGCCTCTGCCTCCCAAGTTCTGGGATTAAAGGCATATGCCACCATGCCTAGCTCCCACCTTATTTTTTTTAATATTTTATTTATTATTTTTATTTTATGTGTAGGAGTGTATTGCCTGCGTGTAGGGTAGGTGCACCCATGTAGTGCAAGGCCTGCATAGGTGAGAAGGAGTCAGAATTCCCTGGAACTGGAGTTATAGACAGTTGTTAGCTACCTTGTGGGTGCTGAGAATTGAATACAGGTCCTCTCCAAGAGCAGCCAGTGCTCTTAACCACTGAGCCATCCTTCCAGCCCCTCCACCTTATTTTCTGAGACAGGGTCTCTCACTGAACTTAGAGCTTTTGACTAGGCTGACAGGCTGTCCAGCTCTGGGGATCCATCTATCTCCAACCCCACCACCACACCCAGTGCTGGGGTTACACATGTGTGAGGCTTGACTTTTGTTTGGATGCTGGAGGTCCAAACACAGGTCCACACGCTTGTACAGCAAGCATTTTATTCCTTGAGATTTCGTGCTGGTAGATTACCATGTAATTCGCCGCTCCCTTCTCCTAGTTCCACATGTTGTTATTATTGGTCATCAAGCTCAGTCACATGAGATTCTCAGAAGATTTGTTGCCCTCGTTAGTATGTGAAAGGCTCTGAGTTCCATCCTCAGCACAGCAAAATAACAACAAAAAGAGATTTTCTTTTTGCATGGAAGAACCCCTTTTGAAGCCAGGCATGGTGGCACACGCCTTTAATCCCAGCATTTAGGAGGCAGAGGCGGGCAGATCTCTGTGAGTTCAAGGCTAGCCTAGTCTACATAGTGAGTTCCAAGCCAGCTGGGTCTATAGAAAACTAATATTTTTCTAATATATAATATATATGACAAAAAAAGAAAACTAATATTTTAATGATTCTAATTGTGAGTGGACAATGCATAGAAGATGAAGACCAGTGACAATTCAGTACCCTTGATGAGATGACTGTGCTCAGCAGTGGTTGTGGCTCCAGAACAGAAAGAAGTGAGTGTGTTAGGGATGTCTTCTGGAGATACTACTGGGAGATCTTCAAACAGATAGATGTAGAGAAAGGTCAGTTATTCTTAGTCCCTCTGGATAAAAGACTAATCAGTTTTCTGCTGCCTCTTTAGTCACTGAGCCCCGAGTTCAGGTGCAAATCCAAGTCTCAGGGCCTAACCCCAACCTGAGTCAAGGAACCTGAAACTAAAAAGTAAACACAAAAGTCTGTCTAGGTCAACAATAAAACCAAGCCTTGTTACGTAAATAGGAGCGATTAGGAACAAAAAAATATGGTAGAAATAGAACTAAAAATGAGCTGTGTTTAATAGTATAAAAATGTCAACTACCTAAGAATTAAATGAACAAAAACAAGTGAAATACATTCACTGAGGAAACTGCACAGCTCTATTGAGAAATATTGGTTGGCAAGCTATAACAAGTTCATGGGTTAGGACTGCTATCATAAAACTGTCAAATCACTGATCTAGAGATGTAAAGTAATACAGTTAAAATGCCAACTATTTTTATTCTATTTTGTAGAACCTGATTAAGTTGATCTTAAATGTGTTTAGTAATGCAGAGATCAAGAATAGAGAGAAAGCCAGGCGTGGTGTTGCAAGCCTTTCATCCCAGTACTCTGGAGGCAGAGGCAGGCAGATCTCTGTGAGTTCAAGGCTAGCCTAGTCTACAGAGTGAGCTCCAGGCCAAGTGGGACTAAAGGGAGACCCTTGTCTCAAAAAATACACCCCCCCAAAAAAAAGAGCAGAGAGAAGAGGGGTGGATGAATGTAAGGAAGCTGTGTTTTCTGGACGCCACAGGGTACTCGCACCTCCGACCCCACAGTGCTTATGACTACACACACAAAACCTGTGCAAACCCAAGCCACACGGGGGGTGGGGGCGAGTCAGAAGCCCGTAGCTGAGGACTTGCTGATGTTTGACAGATGCTGAAAGAGGGAGAGTCAGTTTTACTTACTGTTGGGATTCCTGATAGGAGTCCGCAGACTCCAAGGGACAGACCCGTATCCCAGAGTACTTGGGAAACACAGATTAGGCCAATAAGCCTTTTAAAAAAGACAATTAGGCTGGGTGTGGTGGCACATGCCTTTAATCCCAGCACTTGGGAGGCAGAGGCAGGTAGTACTCTGGTAGTTCTAGGCCATCCTGGTCTATAGAGTGAGTTCCAGGCCAGCTGGGGCTACAGGGAGACCCTGTCTCAAAAATACCAAAAAAAAAAAAAAAAAAAAAAATTATAGAGGTTACAAAGGTGAGGAGTAGCAAGGCGAGGATGGAGAGATGGAAGGGGGTCTTTTTTATTATTTAATTATTTATTTATGTGTATGAGTGTATTTACGTGTATTTATGTGTAAGAGTCTGCATGTAGGTCAGTGCACCTGTGTCCTGCAATGGCGCAGAGGTCAGAAGAAGGCATTGGATTCCCCTGGAACTGGAGTTAAAGATGGTTCTTAGCCCCCATGTGGGTGCTGGGAATCAAACCCAGGTCCTCTGCAAGAGCAGTTGGTGCTCTTAACAGCTGAGCCATCACTCTAGCCCCGAAAGGGGGTCTTAATAGCATCAAAATGCATTGTAAAAAAAAAAAAATGCATTGTATGAAATTCTCAAATCAGTAAGAATTTTTAAAAGGAACAGAATTTAGATTGGGGGTATAGCTCAGTGGTAGAGCTCTTACTTGGCATGCATGAGGCCATAGGTTAATCCTTAGCACTGAAGGAGGAAGAGGAGGAGGAGGACGAGGAGGAGGAGGACGAGGAGGCAAGGGGGGTGGAGGGGGGCAGAGGGAGAGGAGGGGGGAGGGAGAGGGAGAGGAGAAGGGAAAGAGGAAAGTAATAAGAAGAGGAAGGGGGGGAAGGGAGGGGAGGAGAGGAGAGTGACAGGGAGGGAGAGAGGGAAACCCTTTAATCCGTAGCACTTGGGAGGGCAGAGTCAGCAGATCTTTGTGAGTTCAAGGCCACCTGGGTCTATAGGAGTGAGTTCCAGGACAACTGCGGCTCTAAGGGGAGACCCTGTCGCGAAAACACCAAAAAAAGAACAAAAAAAAAGAAGGGAAGCAACAGAAGGACATTATCAAAGAAACTTCTTAAAGAATGAAGTGGGGGGGCTGGAGAGATGGCCTAGCAGTTAAGAGCACCAACTGCTCTTGGAGAGGACCTGGGTTCAATCCCCAGCACCCACATGGCGGCTAAGAACCATCTGTAATTCCAATTCCAGGAGAACTCCAGTTCCAGGGGAATCCAACGCCCTCTTCTGACCTCCGTGGCATTGCACAACACGGGTCCACAAACCTACATGCAGACAGTACATTCATACACATAAAAAAAAAAAATGAAGTGGAAGCCCGGAGTGGTGGCGCACACCTTTAAATCCTGTACACTTGGAGGCAGAGGCAGCAGATCTCTGTGAGTTCAAGGTCAGCCTAGTCTACATAGTGAGCTCCAGGCCAGCTGGGACTAAAGGGAGACCCTGTCTCAAAAAAAAAAAAAAAAGAAAGAAAGAAAACAACCCAAATAAACAATAAACACGAATAGCTGCCAAGACTTATTTGCTAGCAAGAAAAATAAAATAAGTTCAAATGAGATATCTAGATTGACTAAAAGTTTAAAGTATGCCACTACTAAGCATTAAGGAGTTTTAAAAAAAAGAAAAAATGACTTTTGCTCTAATCACTTCCTGTTCACCCTATGGATGTAAAAATTCTCATCGTGTAGTTAGAGGTGGACTAACATACACCACCAGACACTCGACAGATGAGGTAAGTGATAGTTTAGTAACCACATATGTGTTTATCCTATGGGTGAGGACATCGTACATCAGAGTGGACCAGACAGGGGTTGTACTCAGAAGCAGAGCAAGCAATCAGGGATTGTGGACGTAGGCACCGCAATAACAAAATCAGGGTAGCCCCCTGGTCCCCATCAGCAGGTGTGTGCAGCTGGTGTGAATAATTCTGCAGGGAACTGAAATCTTCTTATCGATAAGCAGGAATGCACCTGGTCCCACTTGAATAGAAGATATCGGGCGCTGGAGAGATGGCCTAGCGGTTAAGAGGCCGACCGCCCGCTCTTACAGAGGACCGGGGTTCGATACCCCAGCACCCACAGGGGGCCGAGAACACAGCTGAACACTCCAATTCCAGGAAAACTAAAGTTCCAGGGGAATCGAGACCCTCTTCTGACCTCCGCGGCATTCACAGACACGGGTGCCACAAACCTGCATGCAGACAGTACATTCATACACATACAGAAAATAAATAAAATTAAAAAAAAAAAGAAATAAATTAAAAAAAAAAGAAGATAATCACACCTGGTGGGGGGCAGGGTGGTGTTGGTCTTATCCAAAGGAGCAGAGTTGGGAGGGGATTTTGCCCTTAAAGCATTTGAAGCCCCCTGATTTCTTCAGCTGTCAGGGCAGCACATAATATTGAGCCTCAGTATTGGGCCTGTATTAGTCATGGCTCTCCAGAGAAAAATAGAACGAACAGGATGTGTGTATATATATAGAAAAGAAATTTATTTTAAGGAATCGGCTCACGTGACTGTGGAAGCTTGATGAATCCAAAATGAAATAGGGTGGACCAGTGAGACAGGGGAGCTGCAGTCTGAACAGTCTGAATCCAAAAGCAGTTTCCTGGCAGAAGTCTTCCTTGCTGGAGAGTGAGAGTGTAGANAGTACCCTGGGTTCAATCCCCAGCACCCACATGGCGGCTAAGAACCATCTGTTAATTCCAATTCCAGGAGAACTCCAGTTCCAGGGGAATCCAACGCCCTCTCTGACCTCCGTGGCATTGCACAACACGGGTCCACAAACCTACATGCAGACAGTACATTCATACACATAAAAAAAAAAAATGAAGTGAAGCCGGAGTGGTGGCGCCACACCTTTAAATCCCCGCACTTGGGAGGCAGAGGCAGCAAGTCTCTGTGAGTTCAAGGTCAGCCTAGTCTACTAGTGAGCTCCAGGCCAGCTGGGACTAAAGGGAGCCCTGTCTCAAAAAAAAAAAAAAAAGAAAGAAAGAAAACAACCCAAATAAACAATAAACACGAATAGCTGCCAAGACTTATTTGCTAGCAAGAAAAATAAAATAAGTTCACAATGAGATATCAATAGATTGACTAAAAGTTTAAAGTATGCCACTACTAAGCATTAAGGAGTTTTAAAGAAAAAATGACTTTTGCTCTAATCACTTCCTGTTCACCCTATGGATGTAAAAATTCTCATCGTGTAGTTAGAGGTGGACTAACATACACCACCAGACACTCGACAGATGAGGTAAGTGATAGTTTAGTAACCACATATGTGTTTATCCTATGGGTGAGGACATCGTACATCAGAGTGGACCAGACAGGGGTTGTACTCAGAAGCAGAGCAAGCAATCAGGGATTGTGGACGTAGGCACCGCAATAACAAAATCAGGGTAGCCCCCTGGTCCCCATCAGCAGGTGTGTGCAGCTGGTGTGAATAATTCTGCAGGGAACTGAAATCTTCTTATCGATAAGCAGGAATGCACCTGGTCCCCTTGATAATGAAGATGATCGGGGCTGGAGAGATGGCCTAGCGGTTAAGAGCGCCGACCGCTCTTACAGAGGACCGGGGTTCGATCCCCAGCACCCACACGGTGGCCGAGAACCGTCTGAAACTCCAATTCCAGGAGAACTCCAGTTCCAGGGGAATCCGAGACCCTCTTCTGACCTCCGCGGCATTTCACGACACGGGTGCACAAACCTGCATGCAGACAGTACATTCATACACATACAGAAATAAATAAAATTAAAAAAAAAAAGAAATAAATTAAAAAAAAAGAAGATAATCACCTGGTGGGGGGCAGGGTGGTGTTGGTCTTATCCAAAGGAGCAGAGTTGGGAGGGGATTTTGCCCTTAAAGCATTTGAAGCCCCCTGATTTCTTCAGCTGTCAGGGCAGCACATAATATTGAGCCTCAGTATTGGGCCTGTATTAGTCATGGCTCTCCAGAGAAAAATAGAACGAACAGGATGTGTGTATATATATAGAAAAGAAATTTATTTTAAGGAATCGGCTCACGTGACTGTGGAAGCTTGATGAATCCAAAATGAAATAGGGTGGACCAGTGAGACAGGGGAGCTGCAGTCTGAACAGTCTGAATCCAAAAGCAGTTTCCTGGCAGAAGTCTTCCTTGCTGGAGAGGTGAGAGTATTGATGGGTTTGGTTCTATTAGGGATTCAGTTGATTGGATGAGACCCATCCACAGTATGGATCGCAACTTGCTTTCCTCAAAATCTACTGCTTTAAATGTGAATCTCATCTAAAAACCACCCCTTGATGGTCAAGTGGGTAAAGGTGCTTGTCAAAGGACAAGCCTGATGACCTGAGTTCGATGCCTGGGACCAGATGATGGGAAGAAAATGCCAACCCCTACAAGCAGGAGTAGGTAGTGGCTCTGCCCTACCTTGACCTCCACACATGTCTGTCCTGCACTCCCACCCCACACAAATAATAAAGTTAATGAAAAAACAAAAATTTTTTTTTGTCTTTTTGAGGCAGGGTTTCCCTGTAGTCCCGGCTGGCCTGGAATTTGCTATGAAGACCGGGTTGGCCTTGAACTCACAGAGATCCACCTGCCTCTGCCTCCCAAGTGCTAGGCTTAAAGGTGTGTACCATCATGTCCCATGAAAAACCTGAAGTTATTCTCTGGGTTCCACATGTGTGTGCACCTGCATACATGTGTGCACACAAACATGCTTATACATGTTTATACAAAAGTGTAGTTTTGAGTAAAAAAAGTGACATAGTGAGGCATCTACATCGTATGAGACAAGCTGCAAAGCACAGGCTGAGGACTGTAGCTCAGTTGGCAGAGCGATTGCTTAGTATGCATGGAGTCCTGGATTCAGGACTATCCCCAGCTTTGCATAAACTGAGTGTATGGTGGCATACACCTGTAATGCCAGCATTCAAGAGGCAGACGAGGAGGCCCGACAATCTGAAGCCAGCCTGCCTACATAAGGAGATTCTGTCTCAAAAACCCCAAGGGCTCAGGACTGCAGAGATGGCTCCAGAAGACCCTGTTCAGTTCCCAGAACTCACAGGGAGCCTCGCCACTGTCTGTAACTCCAGTTCTAGGAGCTCTGACACTTTCTTCTGTCTGCCTGCAACAAGCACATATACAGTGCACATACATGCATGCAGGCAGATGCATGTATGTGCACTGTATATGTGCTCATCCACTCATCCACACGAGATAAAAACGAATAAAATCTGAAAAAAAAAAGAAAACCAAGTCAGGCATAGTGTTTCATACTTTTAATTCCAGAACTCTGGAGGTAGAGGCTGGTGGATCTCTGAGAGACCAAAGCCAGGGTTCAGCCAGGTAAGTGGTGCACACCTATAATCCCAGCACCTGGAAAGTAGAGTTAAAGGATCTCAGTTCAAGGTCATCGTTGACTACATAGTCAGTTTGAAGCCAACCTGAGCCACAGAGGACTGTCATAAACACAGAAGATCTAGAAATGTGACTCAATGGTGAAGTGTTTGTCTACTACACATAAGGCTCTGGATTTAATCTCCATCACCAGAGGGGGAAAAAAAGGAAAGAAGAGACAGAGGGAGGGAGGGAGGCTTGCAGTAATATTAGGATTTTTTTTTATTTTATTTATTTATTTTTGTATGTGTATGAATGTACTGTCTGCATGTAGGTTTGTGCATCCGTGTTGTGCAACGCCGTGGAGGTCAGAAGAGGGTGTCGGATTCCCCTGGAACTGGAGTTCTCCTGGAATTGGAGTTACAGACGGTTCTTAGCCACCATGTGGGTGCTGGGGATCGAACCTGGGTCCTCTGCAAGAGCAGTCGGTGCTCTTAACCGNTTCATTTAGTATTCTTCAATAAAAAAGAAAATAACAACCTAACAATAAAGAAACAGGAAAAATAAAGAAATAAGTAAATAAAAATTAAATAGAAAATGAATGAAAGAATAAATGAATAAATAATAATTTTTAATTTAATTTTATTTATTTTTGTATGTGGATGAGTGTGCTGTCTGCATGTAGGTTTGTGCACCCGTGTCGTGCAATGCCGCGGAGGTCAGAAGAGGGTGTCGGATTCCCCTGGAACTGGAGTTCTCCTGGAGTTGGAGTTTCAGACGGTTCTCAGCCGCCATGTGGGTGCTGGGGATCGAACCCGGGTCCTCTGTAAGAGCGGTCAGCGCTCTCAACCGCTAGGCCATCTCTCCAGCCCCCAAGATGGTGTTTTTTGATGGCAGAGTGGAACTGAGAGTCCTGCTGGAGTGCCAATAGCATCGTGTTGCTCACTGAGCCATGGCTAGTGGACAGTCCCTTACCACTATTTGATTGAATTACGTGTTTATCCTTATGTAATTTTCCCTATGAACCATATTTTACTATAAGCCATTTTTAAGTAATAGAAACACAAAAACTCAAACAGCCTCTGCAGATTCTTTTCATATCACATACTTCATCAGAAAATGAAACTGAAAGTCTAAGTCTAACAAACACGTTTGCTTCCAAAATCAGTTTCATGAGCCAGGCACTGTGGCACACATCTGTGATTCTAGCATTCAGCTTGTTGGGGCAGGAGGATCCTGAAATTCAAGGCCATCATCATCAGCTGCATATTGAATTTGAAGCCAGTCTCAAATTCACCCATTTAGTCCTTCACATAAACTCTGCCCATGAACCATCCATTTATGACCATCTCTTGGGAAGCAAAAGTGTGGCTTTTTCTAGAAAAATAGGAGGAATGACTCATCAGCACCGAAAAAGAAGTTGGGAAAGATCTAATCACAACCACTACCACGGGTGCTTTCAAAAGCCTTAGAAATAGGTGCCCTTCACACCTATCTGCTTCAAGGGGCACAATGGTGAACTCCTGTAATCCCAGAACTTGGGAGGGCGAAGCAAAGAATGGCCACAAATTCAAGACCAGCCTCAGCTACACGGTGAGTTCCAGGCCAGCCTGGGCTATAGTGAGACTGTCTCAAACCAAGCAACCAACCATCTAGTGGTTAAGAGCACCGACTGCTCTTGCAGAGGACCCGCGTTCAATCCCCAGCACCCACATGGTGGCTGAGAACCGTCTGTAACTCCAATTCCAGAACTCCAGTTCCAGGGCAATCCGAGACTCTCTTCTGACCTCTGCGGCATTGCACAACACAGGTGCACAAACCTACATGCAGACAGTACATTCATACACATACAAAAATAAATAAAAAAATAATGTATGTGGTGTATCAGATTCAAATGTAACACTGTGTGAATTCTGAGCCTCATTCTTTTGAAGTCATTTAAGATATGATTAATGTACACTCACTTCATGGGTGTCATGAGTCTTAATGAAAGGATGACTGTAATCAGATGCTAAGCACTCGATGAGCTTGGTGGCTTTCTACCAACAGCTTTTCCTTTGGCTCACCCATTTCCCAGAATCCACAGCTCATCGTGCCTCCAAGGCCATCCATTTGGGGCCTGGGGATAAAGTGGTATTTGATTGCGGCTGTTCTAAGGATAGCTCTAATATTACAGAACTGGCCCAAGATTTAGGAGCTTCCGAAGTGGCCCTGGAAAATGAACCACACAGCCAGGGCCAACTCCTTCCGGGTCTTTTCTAAGGACCTTGGAAGATATGTAAGTGTTTGCCGGTTTCTGCCCTTAGTTGTGTGGAATAGTAGAGCTGGTGATAGCAGCAAACTCTCCTGAACATGGCTAACCCAGGGAGAGGTCAGGCCTGCAGTGAAATGCTCACAGAACTTCAGGGCGGCATCAGGTCGTCGGAGAACCTCCTTGTTCTGCAGAGGAGGTAGGACCCTCAGACATAGCCAATAAAACACAGAATGCTTGGTTAAAATCGAATTTCAGATACATAACTATAACAAAAAATTTATAAGTATATTTCAATTCTGGAAGGGGTACATGGTTGCACTAAGTTAGTTTTCTGCTTGTATTAGTCACTTTTCTGTTGCTGTGATAAAACACCAGACCAAGGAACTTATAAAAGGAAGAGTTTATTTGAGCTTACGATTGGCGTTTCCAGGGAATTAGAGTCCATTGTGGCGGGAGGCATGGCGGCTGGATCCGGAGCAGCAAACCGAGGGTCACATCTCGCAAAGAGCACGGGAAACAGAGAGGAAGCAACTGTACACCATGAGGCTTGTTAAACTCACTAAGCCTGCCCCCAGTGACACACTTCCCCCAGCATGGCCACACCTTCTAAGACCTCCAAAAACAGCGCCACCAACTGGAGACAAATGTCTGAATACTTACAGCCTATGGGGGACACTCATGCAAACCACCACATTCCACTCCCTGGCCCCCATAGGCTCCTGACCATATAAAATGCAAAATGCATTTAGTCCAACCTTAAAAGTCCCCATAGTCTTTACCAGTTTCAATGCCATTCAAAAGTCTACAGTCCAAAGTCTCTTCTGAGACTCAGGCCAATCTCCTAATTAACTGTAAGCTCCTGGAAATCAAGGGCAAATTAAACATACTCCCAATGTACAGTGAAACCGAATACACATTCCCATTCTCAAAGGGAGGAATAGAGGCATAGTGGGAAATACTGGAACCAAAATAAGACCGAAAACCAGCAGGCAAACGCCAAGTCCTGTAACTCCACATGCAACTTCTGGG